>APFE031013052.1:29003-104791 GCA_000404065.3 Pinus taeda | reverse complement strand
TTCATATGGATAACCTTACCTATTACAAAAGAAGACTTTTTACATAGTAATTTAAGGCTTTTTACAACTTGTCTATTTGTGAAAAGATAACATGTTTTATTCTCTACTTTTATGCTATTTTTAACTGAAAAAGATAACATGTTTTATTCTCTATCCTGTTCCTATTTTTTAACTAAAAAAAACATAGAAACTGCAGGCTAAAGGACCCCACTCCCTTACATGTAGATTGTTTTTTATTTTTGGAAAAAGTTGGAAGACTTTTCCCCTCTGAGTCACATGCTCTTGCATCAGACTCCCAAGGTTGAAAATGATCGTGATATCCTGATCATGCATTTTAAGTCTTTGTCCTTGTCTTCCAGGATCCCACACTTTGTTCTGCAAGTTATCATCTGTTGTTGCTTGCTGCTTTTGTCCAGGTCTCCATATCTTATGATGTCTTGCTCCACTAGCTGCACTTTCATAATCTGACCCTGTTTTCATTTTTCTGCTGCTTCTCTTCGTTGCTGATGTCTTCCTCTGAGACACTTTCAACATGATTCTTCTGATAAATTCAATTTCCTTGTCCAATAAATCTTCAAGCTACTGATTTCTTGTTGCCTGCTGAGCTAAGACGGCTTGCTCAGTTTGTACTGTCACTGGCTGACTTCTTGCTTCTATGCTTGTTTCTGTTCTGACTGCCACCCGATCATCCATACCCTCTTGTCTTCTGGAACAGAAAACTTCTTCTCCCTTCATTTGACTACTCAACTGAGTCAAATGTTCTGCAACAATACCTGCATTCACAAAACGCTTGTTAGAACAAAAATCATAAGGCATCAGTGCCTTGTACTCCTTTGCCAGCATTTCAGTACGCTGTTCTGAATCCTCCTCCACTATCAACACATCAGTATGCTGATCCAAACTTTCCAAAGAGTCCTTTGAAGAATTCTCAAGACTGTCAACCAGTCTTTCTCTCATATCATCTTCTTCCATGACATCCATTTGCACTCGTTCACTGTACTGAACTCTTTCATCTTCTGCAATCTCCCTGTCATACTCTGGATTCTCCAACATGTATTCCAACAATGCAATTTCTCTGTGGCATTGTTGAAGCATACCATCATCACTTATAGTCCCTGCATTCACACACAAACTTTCAGTTTGAAAATCACAAAGTTCAACAGTCTCAACTGTTGTTTCACTTATCTATGCTACAGACTGATCCACTTCTTCTACATCCATAAGAACTTCCTCTTGTGCTGTAACAGTTTCACAAGATTGCACATCCTCCTCAGTAAAACCTGTAATCACATCACAATTGTCAGCTACAAAAATACACAGTTTTACATTATCCAGCGGATCTGGATTTACCCAATAACTCAAGAAATCATCAATGATCTTCTCCTCTGTTTCACCAATGGAAACCTCCTCTTCCAACTCAGTTGCTCTGAGTTCTTCCCGTCTTAACTGTACATCCATCACCTGCTTCAAGTATTCCTTTCCTCCAAGTAACAGAGTTTTTGGATCAGTCTTCTATCCCGGTCCATCTTCTTCTTGCAAAGGCAACAATGTATGATTGGCACCATCCTTTCCAAACTTGTAGGTGTTTCTCTTCCCATCATGTATGGCTCCTCTGTCATATTGCCAAGGTCTTCCAAGCAATATGTGACACACGTCCATAGGCATCACATCAAAAACAATTTTATCTTTGTATTTGCCCACTTGAAATTCCACTTCACACTGTTCACTTACCAACAGTTGATGTCCCTTTTTCAACCATGACACCTTGTAAGGTGTTGGATGCTTCATTGTCTTCAGCTTCAATTTCTCCACTACTTCTATAGAAACCAAATTATCAGTGCTGCCAATATCAATGATCATCTGGCAACATTTCCCTTGGACTTTGCACACTGTCCTGAATAAAGTCTTCCTTTGTGGCGGTTCAGCCATCACCTTTGCTGGTTTAAGTAGGACTTTATTAACTACCAGAGATTCTCCTTTTTCTGGTGTATTTTCTTCTTCTGGTACTGTTTCCACTGGTGCCTCTCCCTCAACTGGAGCAACAATTGCATTCCTCTGCTTTGGTTCTGCATTCTCTGGGCACTCAAAAGCTCTATGTCCCAGCTTATTACATCTGTAACATCTTATTTCTCTGCCTCCTCTTCCTCTAGAAAAACTCCCTCTGCCTCTTGCATCACCTCCTGTGGGTGCATGCTGGGTTGAGCTACTGCTAGCTCCTTCTTTAGGTGTTGTAGATCTTCCACTACCACCTTGACTTTCTTTTCCTCTGAAAGTCCCTCTCCCTCTGGCAGACTGCTTCCTCATGAGTTTTTCCTCAGCTTTCAACGCTATCTGATAAGCTTCCTCTACTGTTTTAGGAGACAACAGACTTATCTCATCCTGAATGTCCATCCTGAGGCCATTCATATATCTAGCCACCTTCTCATTTGTGTCTTGGGCTTCTCCAGCTCTTATGCTCACCTTATAGAACTCTTCTGTATATTCTTTCACTATTAAAGCTCTCTGTCTAAGATTTTGCATTTGTCTAAACAATGTTTGCTGATAACTATTGGGCAAAAACTTACCTTTTAACTTTGCTACCATTCTGCTCCAATTATTGATTGGTTGCTTACCAAGTCTCCTCCTTTCCGCCTGCACACCATCCCACCAGAGTGCTGCATGGCCTTTTAATTTGGTGACAGCAAACTTTACTTTCTTCTCATCTTTCGTTTCTTCATAATCAAAGAATTTCTCCATGCTATTAATCCAGTCGATCAATTCTTCTGGATTTAGTCCTCCTTGTTATACCGGTACTAATTGGTTCCATGGCCTGGCTGTGGATTTCAACACTGACTGAAAGAACCTCATCTCAGGAGTAACCTGTACAACTTCCTCCTCTGTAGCTTCAATTTCGGGTTCACTGACATCTCCATCATCTATGTTTCTGTCTGAAGTTAACGCATCCAATCTAGCTCGCAGCTCTTCTATGGTTTCCATTATTTCAGAATTCGCAACAGGTCGTCCTCTTCCACCACATCCTCGTCCTCTTCCAACTTTGAAAGCCATCCTTCTCCTGCTCCTGAGATTCAATTCAATGTCAGTTGATGGCTCTGATACCACTAATGATGCAAGGCTCTACCCTGCAAACGCAGAATCTTTATACATCATGCTTATAAACATGCATCTCAGCATTTGCTCAAATAAAAAAATCAATAGCTGGAAATTTCACAACTGTACCATTTGCATGTGGAAGCTATCTTCAGCATATATTCAAAAATCATTCACTATTGATTCCATTTAACGCCATCATATATGGAATTATATCAATTTCACCATCTACTCCTCTTCAGGAAAATTCATAAACTTTTCATCAAACCTTCTCCATATACACCTATATTTCATTCATTTAAATAACAACATTCGACTACAATCACTTGCCAATCTATAGTCGAATTCATCAATTGCTTTTCTGATTCTTGGATACCTTTCACCTTGATATGCCCTTACTACCATACTACTCTATGTTTCTATAACAAATTGCCAGCGCTTTTATTACACTTAACCTTTACTGCGCCCTCTTATTCAACGTTCTAACCTTTACTGCCAATGCAATCTCGCCAACGCCCTCATCAGCTTGCATTATCTTTTTAATCAGAGACACAGGAAATCGAGTATCGAGTGTTTTCTTCATGGTAGACTTAATCTTCGCCATATTGAAGCGATTCTGCTAAAGAAAGATGCTTTGCGTCTCCAATCATTTAGGCGACATATGATTTAGATGACAAACCCTGAGGGAATCGACAAGCCCATGCCTCAATATCAAAGAACCAGGGTTTCAAGTTCTTTTAGACTTTTAGTACATCGAAAATACCGGAACCACAACTACCGCCCACACCGACGAAAACCCCGCCGAAGCCAAGATTCTGTCATAACAACAAGAAACTCCTCAAGAATTCTGAGCGGTCTTGCTCCCTAAGGGAAGGTTCTCGGCCCAGCTTTCTCTATGACAATAGCCGATGGCTGAATGAACTTTATTGCATGATCCCACAGAAAAGAAAGCAATAGCGGCCTAAAACAACCTTTCACCAACCGTATGAATGTGAGGTGATCACGTAATCCATTATCAGAGGAATAATACTATTGGATCGTCGGCATGTGTCAATGTCCTGCATAGTTAGTACAAACAATATGACGAAATTGGGGCTCTAAATGAGGTTGAAGCAGACCCAAACTCTTGTTTCAAATCGCAGAGGAGTATATACACAGGAAGCATGTCCATTGCATGATCAAGATCACTTACTATATCCTGAAACTTTGAAGACCAGAGCCGGTAAAATCATGAGATTTTCAATGTTTTATAACCATCTATGTTTTAGATCAACGTTCTGCATAAAAGCACATGGACCGACAATGCTCCAATACACAGTTAATTACATCACATGCAAACTAATTACATCAATGTCATAAGCTGCGGAATTTCTAAGGCATTACATCGACTTCCAATCCAATTAGCAAGATATCATTGAGTTTTTTTTTTTTTTACATGAATGCGAGAGAAAGTTTCATAATGACACTGCTGGTACCCCTCCCTCTAGCAAGCTTGGCGGCCAATTTATTTTTTTATTTTTTCATATGGATAACCTTACCTATTACAAAAGCAGACTTTTTACATAGTAATTTAAGGCTTTTTACAACTTGTCTATCTGTGAAAAGATAACATGTTTTATTCTCTACTTTTATGCTATTTTTAACTGAAAAAGATAGCATGTTTTATTCTCTATCATGTTCCTATTTTTTAACTAAAAAAAACATAGAAACTGCAAGCTAAAGGACCCCACTCCCTTGCCTGTAGTTTTTTTTTTTTTTTTTTGGAATAAGTTGGAAGACTTTTCCCTCTGAGTCACATGCTCCTACATCAGATGGTTAATTAAATGAGCGTTGGGGTAATCGATGGATTTGACATTCTATCTACCATCATTGTACATCATTTTTTAGGGAGTAATGTCAACAATACTACACTAATTGATTGTTGATCACATGGTTAATATCATTGCATGCGATCGCCAGAGGGCTCTGGTGGCTTGGGACACCTGGCTTGGTTTTCTCCCTTCGACTGGGGTTAGCGATCCGACGGTTCTGAGAAACCAGGGTTTAACATCATAATCGCTCCTCCCGCATTCAACCGTCAACAGTTTCATTTGTGTCACGTGCTTCCCCAGTTTTCTGCTCTGCAGCTAAAAAGATCCTCCGCTGTGCAAAGAGGGTTTGTGCTTGTCCGCTTGAGTCCTAATGGGGGTTTATGCCAAGATCCATCTAACAGGTACTCTGCAACGCCTGCTACCTCATTGATTTTGGATGTTTGCCTCTTGCTATCAATTTCTCTTTGTGGGTACTCAGATGGGAATTCTGTTCGTTCATTCCACTATACAGGGGATACATACTTCCACCGGCTTACCTGTCTAGTGGAAGACAAACTGGGAGGCTTTCGGGCTTAAGAAGGTAAATAGCAAAGCTTATGACAGGGTTTCTTAAGGTTTGCTTCTTCCATTTTCTAGATTGAGCATTGATGATTGATTTCCTGGGTTTTAAGCACAAGTGGCCTTCAACCTTTCGGAACTGATCTGACTGAGGCATTTTTTTAAAATCTTCTACAAATTAACTATAAGCTTGATGTTAAAGGTTTCTATTTCTTTTTTGTTTCTAATTATGTTCTTTGTGCATTGACATGTATTATTTTATGTCTGAATCACTCCTTTCGCAGCCATGGTAGCTTCCAATGCTTCTTTAGTGCTCATGGAACTGCATTCTTGTTTTCAGGTTGGTCACAATGTTGAGCCCTACGACGATTTGTTCTATTCCAATGATTTTTCATAGTAGCTCTGCTTAATTTCTCCACTGGTTGTTATTCTAGCTTTTCTTGGTGAAAGCATTCGTCTTTGGGTGGAGGTTATGTGCCAGCCATAATCTGTATTTAATGTGTTGCTTAAATGGGGTTTGGAGTACTCTGCGAACTAAGTTGGTCCCAGTTCTTCCATGGCATAGCCTGTGTGACTTCGTCTTGCCGAGGGTTTAATTTAAGTTAATTACTTTTTGATTGTTTGTAAAAGGGTCTGTAAATTCAGTTTTTAAGGTACTTCAAGGTTATGAATACAATATTAACGATTAAACGGTCTTAGGCTCCTTTTAAAATTCACATGGCTTCTAAAGCCGAACTTATCGTTCTGCCTCAATGGACTTTGTCGAATCTGCTTATCGTTTATTGTTTTCCTTTGAATAGATTATGAACGAATAGACGATTAAATCGTTTTATTTCTGGGATTGACTAACTACTATTCAGAACCTTGCATTCAATAATCAGAGTTTTCTTACGATTATTTTGTTTAGAGGAATTAGTTGTGTTCCTGGAAATTTGGTTGCTTTCCGTATATAAATTCTTGGTCCTCCAGTTTATAGTTATCCGGAATGAATTGAACCGACTAACACATAGAGCTATCACCTGTTATTAAATGTACAGTTTATAGAA
This sequence comes from Pinus taeda, assembly GCA_000404065.3. NCBI lineage: Eukaryota > Viridiplantae > Streptophyta > Pinopsida > Pinales > Pinaceae > Pinus > Pinus taeda. Next base: position 98,289 of record APFE031013052.1, on the reverse strand, counting down.
AACTTGCATGATATAAACATTACTCTGTTACAGTAATTAGACCATTCTTTGTTGGCTACATCGAGCATAGATAAGATTAGCAATTCTCTGCCTCAATATTTACTATATCTGCTTTCCATCTCTATGATTATTAGATATAGTTCTCTATTTTAAATATCATTTAATGCTCTAGTTATGCATAAACTATCATCTGTTCAAATCATAAATAGTTCTTTGAATAGATATTTCTTACTAGTTTGAATTACAGAATTGACAATTCCAGTTTTAGCTAACAAGGTAATCATTGTGATACCATTTCTTTTAATGATCATTAAGGAAAAGATTAGACTACTTATCTGTTCACTTCCTTAGTAATTATGTAATTCTATTCTTTTCTTGGAAGGTCTCACCACCCAGTCGTGAGTCTGGAAATTATGTCTAGACTCCCCCTAAGCTCTTCCTTCTCCACACAGTAAAATGAGTCTGTTGCACTTAGGTATCTTGGGCTTTAGGACGCACAGTCCAGCCTGAAGTCACATACCTCTCAGACTGTACGCAAGACTTTCTCACTGGTTTATTCCACCCAGCTCAAGGAAATCTGGGCAGCATTGTTCTGCTCCCTTTCCCCATATAATCTGATTTTCTAGCCCCTAGGACTTCCTTCCATTCCTCCTTTGAGGAAGTAGATGAGTAACTATTTTTTAACTGTCTCAAGAGGTTAAAAATTGTTTCTTTCAATTCTTGTCAAAATACTTTAACTCCTAATTATTCATTAATCAAGTAACAAAATATATCCTGGCCCCTCAGCCTTAGTCTTTTAACATTCCATGTCAAACAAAGTAAAAATCTAAAGTAATAAGTAAAACTTGGTAACCAAAGTAAATGTTCATGCAGTGTGGGGTGTTACATCTTCCCTCCCTTGCAAGGAACACCATCCCTGGTGTTCTTTTTTATTTAAGAAAATAGTGCCAGATAAGCTTTCCGCATAGATTCCTCTTCTTCCCAGGTAGCCTCTTCCGGGCCAAAGTGCTTCCACTGCACTTTAACCTGGGTGATGGCTCGTTTCCGCAAGGTAGTTTCTCTCCGATCGAGAATACAAAGAGGTTCTGCCAGAAACTCTCCTTCCAGTTCGAGTGGCACATTTACAATCTATTGTCAGAAACCTTTCAAAACAACCAATTATATGTTATTTATTCTATTAACTTATTACCTGTATATTTTCCTAGTTAATTATATGTTGAGGGTTGTACATTTTTTTTTTAATGAGGAGACATGGAAAACATTGCGGGCCTGCATATGGCCTGGTAATGCAAGTTTGTACGCTACAGGTCCAATCTGTTCTAAGACTTGAAAAGGCCCATAGTACTGGGGTGCTAACTTAGCACAACCCCTCCATTGTAAAGTGTTTTTTCGGGGCTTTACTCTCAAGTACACATGATCCACAACTGGAATTTATTATATGTTCTTCTTTTATCTGCATAACCTTTTGTCTATCTTGGGCAGCTTTTAGATTCTTACAGATCTTCTTAACCGTCTCATCCATTTCGGCTAACATGTCAAGACCCAATGTTAGTCTACTAACAAGACTATTCCAATCTATGGGCACCCTGCACTTTCTTCCATACAACACCTCAAAGGGGCTCATGGCCAGTGACTCGTGGTATCCGTTATTATAAGAAAACTCCATTAAGTGGAGGTACTCTTCCCATTTATGCGGTTGTTGCATCACAAACATTCTTAAAATATCCTCCAAAACTTGATTCACTCGCTCCATTTGGCCATCTTTCTGTTGTTGGGTTGTGTTATATTCTTTCCACGACTAACCTATGTAGGGAACCGGGGGGTTAGAGGGGGGGCGGAGCCCCCCCTTCATTGCGCCGATTGCGCAGCGGGGGTTGAGGGGGCGGGTAGCCCCCCTTACGGGGTTCGGGGCATGCCCGAGAAATTTTTTTTGGACCCTAATAGGTTGGGCGGGACCTACCTATGGTTTTCGGTCCATGTTTTGGACGCAATGGTTTGTCATGGTATTAGATGCTCGACATGATATAAATATATTGTACATTGGAAAGGATATAATGAAAATCAAATGGTTTCCGGTTTTGAGATCCAGTGGGAATCTCTGTGTATATGTGTTTTATGTGTTATGCTCTCGCATTTTTATTTTTCTTGTGATTTAGAATTCGTATGCAAGTAATTTCTGTACGGGGTTAAAACCTAGATTAGGTGGAGGTAATCTTCCCATTTATGCGGTTGTTGCATCACAAACATTCTTAACATATCCTCCAAAACTTGATTTACTCACTCCGTTTGGATATCTTTCTGTGGATGGTAGGTGGTACTAAACTGAATCTGGAAACCCAACCCATAAAAAAGTGTTTTCCAAAATGTGGACATAAATTTTACATCCCTGTCAGAAATTACCACCTTGGGTATTCTGTGCAGTCAGAAAATTTCCCTCATAAATATGTCTGCAATTTCCACATTTTTCTAAGTGGATTTTACAGGTATGAAATGACCAGTTTTGCTTAGCTTGTCCACCACTACCATAATTGAGTCGTGTTTCTTCTTAGTGTGAGGTAAACTGGTGATGAAATCTAGAGTAATTGTCTCCCATTTCCACTCAGGAATCGTTAATGGTTGCAATAATTCAGCGGGGTGTTGATGCTCTGCCTTCACCAACTTGCACTCCAAACATTTGGATAGGTACTCAGTGACATCTTTCCTTAAACCCGGCCAGAAAAACCTTTTCAGATGGTAGAAAGTAACTTCTGGTACCCTGGGTGGGTAGCATAAGGTTTCCTATGAAATTCATCCAATATCAATTGTTTGAAAGAATTTTGATTACGAACATATATTTGGTTTCTTAACGTTAGCATTTTATCTAGATTTATTTCATAATTAGATTGTTCCCCCATCTCTTGAGCTTCAATTGTCTGCTGCCAAAGGAAGGCATACTCTGGCTCCTTAAAGGATGCTTCCTTAATTATATCAGGGAGGTTTGATCGTACCTCACTGAATTGAACTTCATAGGTAAAATGTAATTTTCTGCTTAATGCGTCGGCTACTTGATTTTCTTTCCCCTTAAGGTGCTTCATTTCAAAGTCAAATTCGCTCAAAAATGTTGTTAATCTGGCCTGCCGAGCATTTAAGCTGGATTGGTTAAAGAAATTTGTAAGGCTGCTATGATATGTTAATAACAGAAATTTCTTTCCCAATAGGTAGTGTCGCCACATTTCAAGCACATGCGCTACTACTATCAATTCAAGATCATAGGCAGAATATCATTGCTTAGATTCTTTCAATTTGCATGATTCATATGCTATAATTTTCCCTTCCTGCATCAATACTCCGCCAACACCTTCCTTACTTTCATCTGTGCAAACAACAAAAGATTTCTCTGGGTCTGCTACTTTTAGTACATGTGCAGTAGTAAGTAATTGTTTCAATCATTCAAAGCTTTGCTTACATTCAGTTGTCCATCGGAAAGTGCGTCCCTTTTTCTATAATGAGGTCATAGGAAAAGCAATTTTCGAAAATCCTTCAACGAACTGGTGGTAGTAGCCCAAGAATTATATAATATCAGCAACATTCTTCGGGGTATTCCATTCCATAATAGCTTTAATCTTTTACGGATCCACCACTATTCCCTCTGCTAATATAACATGACCCAGATACTGTATTTGGCTTTTAAAAAAAGTCACACTTGCTATACTTATCGTATAACTGATTGTCCCGCAAAGTCTACAACATTATCCTCAAATGATTTTCATGCTCCTCTTGATTCTTAGAGTAAAGTAATATGTCATCAATAAAAATCAGTACAAACTTATCCAAATATGGCTGAAAAATACCGTGCCTCAGACTCATAAAAGTAGTTAGGGCATTTTTAAGGCCGAATGGAAATACCACGAACTCGTAATGACCATAACGAGTTTGAAATGCAGTTTTACAAATATCTTCTTCCTTTATCCTTATCTGGTGGTAGTCGGACCTTAGATCAATTTTTGAGAACACACTAGCTCCCTGCACTTGATCAAATAAATCGACAATATCTGGTAAAGGGTATTTATTTTTGATAGTCAGTTTGTTCAACTGACGATAATCAATACATAGCCTCAAGGTTTCATCCTTCTTTAGTACGAATAGACGGGGGCTCCCTAAGGGGACACATTGGGGTGAATATAACCTTTATCCAGAAGTTCCTGAAGTTGCATTTTGAGTTTTGTTAACGCAGGTATGCTCATGCGGTAAGGAGCTCTGGAAATAGGAGCTGCACCAGGAACTAATTCAATTGTGAAATCAATATCACGCTTAGGTGGCAATCTAGGAATGGATTCTGGAAACACATCAACAAAATCCTGAATGACAGGAATATTTTCCAAGGAAGTCATTTTTCTCTTGGAATTTGTGTATCCTACTTGGACAGCATAAATCTGACAACCCTTCCTAATACATTTTCCCATCTAGCTAGCAGTAATAGGACACAACTTAATATTTTTCTTGATTCCTTGTATTTCCTTTCTCTGGCCGACTCAGTGAGATAAATTACAGTTTTCTCCTTACAATCAACTAGGGATCAACGTCCTTCCAACCAATCCATCCCTATTAGTATATCATATGGACCCAAAAAGAGTATATTAAGATCAACATAAATCGGTTGTCCTGAAATTGTTACAAGACAACGTTCTATGTTTGCAGTTACCCTTCTCTTTACCCCTATGGCTAATTGAACTAACCAAGGTTTTTGAAACTTACTTCTTTGTGGTTGACATTTCTTTACAACCTTAGGACTAACATAGCTTAAGCTAGCACCCGGATCAAACAAAACAGACACATGTTGATTAGCGATCATACCTTCACACTCAATCATGGTGGGTTGGTACTATGCTTGATGATCGTCTAGAGCAGCATTAATTCTGGGCATACTCCTTTCCACCTCCCCAACCATGGAAGCTTCTTGCATATTTGAAAGTTGTTCTGTTTTGTCCCTATGCGGGCAATTTTTGTAATAATAGGGTTCTCCACATCCCCAACATTGCAGAGGCTGTTTCGGCTGCTGATCATTAGCAAGTTTATTAACCCCCTTTGACTATCTATTTTCAATGTAGGCTAGAACCTTTGACCGATTCCTTGCTGGAGATTTACTGAAGGGTATTTGTTGTATATTCCTTTCATTAGTAGTTTTTGCCTGTCTGGTTGGGGGTAAATTCCTCCCCCTTCTACCTAATCCTCCTTTAGATCCCTCACTCTTTTGTTTCATTTGCTAATAATAGGTACTGGCTTTTCACACCTCATCATCCATTGTTCTTGGGTAATCAAATTCCAGTTTTTCCTTCATAAAATTGGGTAGGCTACTAATAAAACATTGAATCTTGGCCTTTTCTTCTTGCATATATGGTACATATCGTAATAGGGAGGTAAATCTTTTCACATATTCATCCATGGTCAAGGTTCCAAATCTTAAATCATGGAAATCCTTTGCTTTTTCATCATAATAACGTTCAGTTAAATATTTATCCTTGAAATACTTTTGAAATTATTTCCACATAACTTGTTCTTGATCAATTTTTCTCAAAGTTTTGATTTCCTCCTACCAAAGGGTAGCCTCACCCCTTAATTGATAAATTGCCAGTCATGCCTTAAGTTTATCAGTGTAGTCATAAATATGAAAGTATTTTCTCATGTCAATTAGCCATGCTTCCGCTTCTTCTTCAAATTATCCTTCAAAGAGTGATGGTTTTATCTTTTTGAATTCCCCTTGTGACTCCAATTTCTGTCTTTTTGTCTTCCGTTGGTCGGAAACATTATCTGAACGTCCCTCTTCATCTTCCCCATGTCTTTTTGTTGACTTTGCACTATCTTCTCCATGATGGACCATTAGGTTTTCTCCCTATCCTCAGCACTAGGATCTAGGCCCCGTTGATTCTGTCAGTCGGATAGACTTTTAAGGATTCTTTCTTGTTCTTGCCGCAATCTTTCATTATCCATCCACAAGTTTTTCATCTCAGCACGTAAGTGTTGAACAGTTTCGAGTAGGGCAACATTGGCTTGCCGAGATTCCTCTCCTAGTTGTATCCATATGTCAGGGTTGGCCTCTACATAAGTTTCCTCTGGCTGGTTCGATGGTCTGGGACTCCTCTGCATTCTACTCTTTTGGTGTTGATCTTTATGTTCACATTCACATTTACTTAGTCGCTTATTACATTATTATGTTATATATATATTATATATATATATATATATATCCCAGAAGTCTCAGTGTGTGAACCTGAGCTCTAATACCATTTGTAACATCTTACCATATTCAAATGGACAAATCACAATAATTGAAAAAATAAAATGGAAATACTTTATAAAAGCTAAACTTACTGTGCGATATTGTATCCAACCCTTACCATGTGTTATTGGTTCACAATCTTCTAAGCATTGACATAAAGCGATGATTAATTAAATGAGCATTGGGGTAATCGATGGATTTGACATTATATCTGCCATTGTTGTACATAATTTTTTTAGGGAGTAATGTCAACAATACTACATTAATTGATTGTTGATCGCATGGTTACTATTATTACATGCAATCACCAGAAGGCTCTGGTGGCTTGGGACACCTGGCTTGGTGTGCTCCCTCTAATCTGGGGTTGGCGATCCGACGGTCCTGAGCAACCAGTGTTTAACATCGTAACCGCTTCTCTCGTGTTCAGCTGTCAGTGGTTTCATTTGTGTGGTGTAGTTCCCCGGTTTTCTGCTCTGCAACTAAAACGATCCTTCGCTGCACAAAGAGGGTTTGTGCTTGTCCGCTCGAGTCCCATGGGGGTTTATTCAAGCTCCATCCAGTAGGAACTCTGCAACACCTGCTACCTCATTGCTTTTGGATGTTTTCCTCTTACTATCAATTTCTCTTCATGGGTACTGAGATGGGGATTATGTTCGTTCATTCCACTGTACAGGGGATACATACTTCTGTCGGCTTACCTATCTAGTCGAAGACAAACTACGAGGCTTTCAACCTCAAGAAGGTAAATAGAAAAGGTTATGACAATGTTGCTTAAGGTTTTCTTCTTCCATTTTCTAGATTGAGCACTGATGATTGATTTCCTGGGTTTTAGGCACAGGTGGCCTTCAACCTTCTGGAATCGATCTGACTGAGGTATTTTTTTAAATCTTCTGCAAATTAACTATAAGCTTGATGTTAAGGGTTTCTGTTTCTTTTTTGTTTCTAATTTTGTTCAGTGTGCGTTGTCAGGTATTATTCTATGTCTGAATCACTCCTTTCGTGGTCATGGTGTCTTCCAATGCTTCTTTAATGCTCATGGAACTGCATTCTTATTTTCAAGTTGGTCACAATGTTGAGCCCTATGGTGATTTGTTCTATTCCAATGATTTTGCATAGTAGCTCTGCTTAATTTATCCACTGGTTGTTATTCTAGCTTTTCTTGGTGAAATAATTCGTCTTTGGGTGGAGGTTATGTGCCAGCCATAATCTGTATTTAATGTGTTTCCTAAAAGGGGTTTGGAGTACTCTGCGAACTGAGTTGGTTCCAGTTCTTCCACGGCATAGCCTATGTGACTTGGTCTTGCCGAGGGTTTAATTTAAGTTAATTACTTTGTGATTGTTTGTAAAGGGCCTGTAAATTTAGTTTTTAAGGTACTTCAAGGTTATGAATACACTATTAAGGTTATACGGGCTTAGGATCCTTTTAAAATTCACATGGCTTCTAAAACCAAACTTATCATTCCACCTCAATGGAATTTGTCAATTCTGCTTATGGTTTATTGTTTTCCTTTGAATATATTATGAAATGAGTAGTTTGTTAACTCATTTTCTTTATGGGATTGAGTAACTATTATTCTGAACCTTGCATTCGATAATGAGAGTTTTCTTACGGTTATTTTGTCTAGAGGAATTAGGTGTTCCAGGATATTTGGTTTCTTTCCGTATATAAATTCTTGGTCCTCCGGTTTATAGTTACCCAAAATGAATTGAATTGGCTAACACATAGAGTTATCTCCTGTTATTAAATGTACAGTTTACAGAAAGCTTACATGATGTAAACATTACTCTGTTACAATAATTAGACCATTCCGTGTTGGGTATATCAAGCATAGATAATATTAGCGGTTCTCTGCCTCAATATTTACGATATCTACTTTCCATCTCTATGATTATTAGATAGAGTTCTCTATTTTAAATATCGTTTAATGGTCTAGTTATGCATAAAATGTCCTCTGTTCAAATCATAAATAGTTCTCTGAGTAGATATTTTTTACTATCTTAAATTACAGAACTGAAAATTCCAGTTTTAGTTAACAAAGTAATCACTGTGATATCATTTCTTTTAATGATCATTAAGGAAAAGATTAGACTACTTATCCATTCACTACCTTAGTAATTATGCAATTCTGTTCTTTTCTTGGAAGGTCTCACCACCCAGCCGTGAGTCTGGAAATTACGTCCAGACTCCCCCTAAGCTCTTCCTTCTCCACACAGTAAAATGAGTCTGTTGCAGTCAGGTATCTTGGGCTTTAGGACACACAGTCCAACCTCAAGTCACGTAACTCTCAGACTGTACTCAATACTTTCCCACTGGTTTATTCCACCCAGCTCAAGGAAATTTGGGCAGCATTGTTTTTGCTCCCTTTCCCCATCTGATCTGATTTTTCCAGCCCCTAGGCCTTCCTTCCATTCCTCCTTTGAGGAAGCAGAAGAATAACTATTCTTTAACTTTCTCAGGAGGTTAACAATTGTTTCTTTCAGTTCTTGTCAAAGTACTTTAACTCCTAGTTATTCATTAATCAGGTAACAAAATATGTCCTGGCCTCTCAGCCTTAGTTTTTTAACATTCCATCTCAAACAAAGTAAAAAGCTAAAGTAATAAGTAAAACTTGGTAACCAAAGTAAATGTTCATGCAGTGTGGGGTGTTACAATCATAAGCCAAAACCATGATCGATGCTACATGCCCAAAAAAATATAACTCATTTCATAGTCAAAATATTTTGTATATATTTTATTTTTATTCAATTTTATAACATTCTTTTAATTAAATTGAAAAGAAAAAAGAGCATAACTATCTTTAAAATGAATTATTCTAACTGTAACTATTTAAAATATTTTGTATATATTCCATAAAGGTTAAATGTTACAATCCATCTATTAATCATTAATTATTAAATTAAACTTCTAGAAACACATTTATCAAAATAATTACCTTATATTTACTCTATTGTAACATTTATTTAATATGAAAATTTTCCATTAAAATAAGACAATTTTGATTACTTGATTAATGGACTCTTTTGAAAAAAAAAATTCCTATTCAGTCTTCTCCAATATCATGACCCAATAGATGCTTGTTATTCCTTGATTTATTTTTTTTTTAATTTTTTTTTAAGTCAACAGATTTTTATTAATTCAGGATAAAATTACATCGTGATGAGTTCTTCATATGTGAAAAAATGGCCTCAATCCGACCTGATTTGTTGGCCTTTAGATATATACAAAATAAAACTAACGGTGGTCTAAAAAAACTAGATCACTTACAGTCCATGGCCCACCAAGCAAAAAATTTGTCAAAAAAATGGAAAAAACCTACTTTCATTGTGGCACATTTTCTGCAATAGGATTATTTACCTCAATCTCTCGATCCACTGGCCTGTGGAAGCCATCATGTATGTGAGATTCCATATGAGCCATATGTGTTTCATATCCATCCATGCAGGCTTAAAGCCAGTGTTGGTTCCTCTGGAGGGATTCTTATTGATCAAGGATACAACCTTGGTTGTGCAGAATGTCTGCAGAGAAATTGACCTGGTCAGCATGGTCCAAATGCTGAGCTTGTGAAATTTGGTCAACAGAGTGTTGGAGGAGGCGAATTTGGGCATCAACAGCGTCAAATGGAGTCGGTAGGTCCACATTTCCAGGTAATTCTTTGTGCAGGGATACTAACTTTCCTTCTTCATCATGGATTCCTCTCCTGTGATGGCCTCCTCCCCGCCGTGGGTGGCTTCTTTGACGAAGCATCTTGCAGGTGCCAACCGACCAACAACACTTTCGAAAGAAGACTTCACACAGGGACAAACCAAAGCACCACCAAAGCAACACCCTTTTTCCATGCATCCCACTATCTTGATGACGACAAGGAAATATAATATAAACTCCAGGAACCAATCCTACCCCGTGCACTCTAAAACTAGACAGTGTCAAGATTGAGACACCATCTGAACCTAAGTTTTCACACCATGCGGCCCTGATCCCAAACCACTCCTTCAAAGACAAATAGACATTCAAGGGCCTATTCGACCCTGCTTTCCAAAAGTAAAGTGCACACATCATGAAGACATGAGGGGAATCGACACAGATTGAGAAACATAATTAGGAGGTCATAATTACCTAAGAAGGAAATAGAAGAGAGGATGTTGTTATCGACCACAGGGCAGGAAGAAGCGACCAAGGGTTTTGACGTCCACCACTCGCCTTATGACACCACCACCACCTCAGGCATTGATAGAGGAAATCTAGCTGATACTCTTCCAACCTTGTTCGTCCCAGTGCACTGTACTCTCCAGGGTCCCAAGTTATGGGCACGAAGAAAATTCAAGGAGATTTTTGAATATCTCTACCATAAATTCCTGTAGGATTAGTCTCCTCTTCCCCAGAGAAGCATACAATGGTTCCAAGGAGACTCCACACATATCTTGGCATTATGGTTAATGTGTTGTCCTTGATGTCAACCTACTTGATAAATATGTCAACACTATGGTAGCGGGATGATTATACACGCAGGTATAGATGTGATAGAGAGAATGAACAAAGGAATATCAATCAGAGACAGAGGAATGATAAAGGTGAAGTTTTGGAAAGTATACTCGGGTCCTGTGAAGAAAATCCATTTACATGCACAGGTATGGTGAGGCAAAGTCACGTACATATTTAGCACCATGGTAATTGTAATACCGGAGGTCTTTACCATGGTATTGAGCGCGACAACAAATATTTGATCCCTTCAAATAATACCATCAACATTACTATGGGATTGGCCTAAGGTATTGGTTAAGGCCTAAGCTATATAAGGAGATGGAGATCAAGTGTTAGGGTGTGCAAGTTATGGGTTATTCATAAATGATTTGATCTAAATAGGTGTGCAATAAGGAGCATGGAGGAGGTTCATATCTGATAGGTCTGAAAGAATAGTAGAGATTAATGAATATGCTTGCTTGATATTTTATGATTATCACTAACAATGATAGATCTATGGTGGTAATGATACTCTGACATGAATGTGTGACAGTAAGGTTTTTGGAGTGTGTGTTGTGGTCATTGTGAAGGTATGATTTAGTGACTATAGATATGTACGTTGGTTTACCTCTGAGTAGCAGTGAGCATACGCGGATCTGCTTCAGGGTAATCGCATATACATTCTATGAAATTTCAAAATATGTATGCAGGTGTAAAGCATGAGAAGCGCGTACATACACAAATGTTCTTTGTAATAGTTGCATATACATGCTAGGGTTTGTAGTATGAGTTGATGATGATTGATTTGTTTTTTATTTGTTTTTTGTTGTCTGTCGATGAAGTGTCAAAAATTACTGGTTGGGTTGAGTTATTTATGGAGTGGTAGGCTGAGTAGTGAAGATGCTAGTATGTTGTGATATATTTGGTTAAGTGATCTGTGATGGTTTCAATATGTGATTAAATGATTGATTTAGTGTGACAATGATTCAGACTCAGTTGTTCAATATTTTAAGATTTGTACGCAAGTAGTCTTCATGGAAAGCGCATACATATGACGATATGATTCTGAAGAGAAGCGTATACCTTCTAACATATGTTCGATCAGAGATTGCAGTAATAACATTTCGTTTATGTGATGAAAAGTATATGGTATGGTATACTTATGAGTGGTTGTGCATTGAAATTATTTGATAAGAATTGGTTTGATCTAGCTGCATTGGTTGTTTAAGAGTTAATGATTTATTTGATGATTTTGTTGGTTCAATGATTGGATGAGTTGATTCAATATTTGGTTTCATAATTGTTACTTGGTATTAGGCTTAATTTTGGAAGTGGGTGCAATCTAAAAATATGATGAAAATTGGCCTAGAGGTTTGATGTTGTGAGTCAGCTAGATCTAGTATGAAATATTATGAAACGTGGTCAACATAGTGCTGAGGGTTGGAGCCTTCAGTGAGGGAGTTGAAGTTTCCTTCCAGTGGTAGCTGATAAATCTGTTTAGGGAGTAGGAGCTCCCTTCCAGTGGGTGCCGGTAAACAAGACCAGGGGTTTGAAGCTCCCTTCGAGTGGGTGTTGGAGAACGATAGAAGGTTGTATCCCTCTGCAGGTGGGTTACTGTGCACTGGTATGAGTTTTCACCAGTATAATATTGTACTATGTTTTCCTTTATAATAAAAGAAGAAGACATAAATGACGACAACGATGGTTTTCTCCCACATTGGGTTTCCACCTAAAATCATGGTGTTCTCATGTGTTGTTGTGTTTCTTATTTGTGATGGTTTATTCTGCTCTTACTGCTCATGGTTAATGTTTAATTAATGTCTAATGAAGTAATGATGCACTGGTTCAAGTTAAAAATATGATGAAATAAATGAAAAGTTAGTTAACTCGATATATGTTGTTTGTCTTCATCACAATCACGTACATATGCTAGTTTAGTTAATGACAGTAGCATAAATAAATCTGAATAATAAATTGAAATGCTTAAGTGATTTTTAAAATACTGATTCACTCCCCCCTCTCAGTTTTTTTCCCAACAATTGGTACCAGAGAAGGTCATTCAGGAGAAGCTTGATCGCTCGAAGGGAGATCCGTCAAGATGAGTAGTCAAGAAGGACTATTTTATGTCAAGCTACCTTTATTTAATGGAACTAACTTTGTCTTTTGGAAATTTAGGATGAGGGAATATTTGCAGGCACTTGGAACAGATGTATGGGCAATTGTTGAAGGTGGTTATCAATATCCAACCTCTATTCCCACAAATAGGGAAGAAACAATATGAAACCAATGTAAAGGTTGTAAATGTCATCTTGGGAAGTCTGACCGAGTTTGAATTTGTGAAAGTTATGTAGCTAAACACCACAAAGGAAGTGTGGGACAATATTATCCAATGTTATGAAGGTGACATGAAAGTAAAAAGCGCTAAATTTAGAAATTTCTACAAATCTTACTCTTATCCCATGTAGAAATCTCTACAAATCTAGCTCTGATACCATGTAGAAATTCCTTGTAGATTCAAACTGCTAATTGTAATTTACTAAAACAATAGACTTGAATCTAATCTACTCATAAGCAAAAACAATTAAACGATCGCGAAATCACGAAGAATACAAGAAAAAGAATTCAATCAACACATTAGACAATGATTTCTTGGGGAAAGCCATAACTAAAAACCCCTGATATCTGTATATTACATTAGTAAGAGAATATGAGAATATTACAATGCTTTTCTCAATCCCAGGAAACATATGCACTATCTCTATCTTTCTCACTACTTCCTAGGCTGACTTTGGCCAATACTTAGCCAATTTCCTAACCTTCCAAGCTCCTACTTCCTTGCATTGTTCAATGAGGATTTAAGCTCTTATTTAATAGGAATTTTCCTCCATTGGATTGCGCAGTTCCTTTAGCTCTTCCTCTCACTGCATGCACCATCTATACAATTTGGATAATTATACAAATTATAGTACACCACCCTTGAACTTCAATCTCAACCGAGTCTTTCTCAGATCTTGCATGCATAAGTTATTTATGAGTGAATCTTCAATTTACTGGTTGATTATTACAGGCATCACCACACTGCACTTCAGGCAACACCACACTGCACTTCAGGAAACACCACACTGCACTTTAGGCAGCACCACACTGCACTTCAGACAACAGCACACTCGACTGTAGGAAACACCACACTACTAGACTTCCCACTAGTTCCTCCATTAGTTAGAACTAGTTTAAATGAATTTAACTTAGTTAGACTAAATTAATTAACTACAACTCAAAATAAACTCAACCAGGGTTCCTATAATGTAGGAGACACTCTACATGACTCTAGTTAGACCCTCAACTCGAATTAACTGATCCAATTAAGTCAAATTAACTTAGTTAACTAATACAAGTTGTCATGAGATGTGGAATTACAATTTTATTCACAATTTAATTCAAGGACAAAATTAAATCATGATCCTTCTTGATGCTATTTTTAACATTTCTTGTTGCAATTTTCAACATTAAACTCCAATCATTTAGAATTCAGTATGAGACACTTAAAATGCATCATGATGAAATTATTGCAGAATTTTTCCTTAGAGTAGACGAGATTGTTAACTCAATGAGAAATCTTGGCGATGAAATAAATGATGCTACTATTGTTGAAAATATTTTGAGATCACTAACTCCGAAGTTCGATTCCAAAGTCTCTGCTATTGAAGAAACGTGGGTTTTGAAAATTCTCACTGTTGAACAACTCCATGGGATCCTAACATCCTTTGAGATGAGAAAAGGAGGTCCATCAGATATGAGAGAAACAACTTTCAAAACCACACATAAAGGGAAAGAGAAGGAATCACTCAAAGATATAAGCTACATATCATATGAGGAAGAAGCAAACTTCATGAGGAACTCAAAAATTTAGAGGTAAGCTCCCCTTTAAATGTTTTTCTTGTGTAAGAGTAGGCCATTATGCATCCAAATGTCCATATAAAGAAAATCATAAAGAGAATGGAAAGAATGCTGCTAAAAATAAGTTCTCATATAAGAAAATCTTTTACTCTAATGAAGATAGTCATAGCACATCCGATGACCAGGAAAATTTAGATCCAGATTCTAACAATCACTATCAAATACTTATGGCTCTTGAAGATTAGTTAATTAATGAATCATATAGTTGTGTGGTAGATGATTTAATGAAAGCACTAAAAGAGAATGATAAGCTCAAGAATGATAACAAATAATTGGAAACGAATGAAACAGTATGGTTGAGGAAATAAACATGTTAAAGATGGAATTAGATGCATCCAATAGAAGAACAAAAAGCATAAGAAAACAACTTCAAGAAAAGGAAAAACATTGTGAAACATTAGAATCTGAAGTTATGACCCTAAATTAAGATTATGAGAAATCTGAGTATCTAGATAATATTATTAATGAACATCGTTCTCCTCTAATCAAGACTAGCATTGGGTACAATCACATGGCTTCACAGACACAATGTGATGAAAAAAAATTGTATAGTGTTGTTCAAAGGAAAACTGAATCAAGCCACACATTTGAAAGAAAATTTCCTGGATCAAGGTCAAGATCAATCTCTAGGCACAAAGGATGGTTTTATGGGTATTGTTTCTCTTGTAACTCATTTGGGCATAAGGCCACTAATTGCAGGTCAAGTATGCATAACAGAACTAGGAGATGGGATAAGTTCCAGCACATAATTAGAAATTGCAAGCATATATAAAGGAAGAAGGAACATCAGTTAGAAATGTAGGGAATATTAACCCTACTGCAGTCCATTGTTTTTAAAGCTTACTTTTCATAGTGACTGTTGAAGTGATGTGAGGTACATGACCTCATGAAGAGCAGGAGACGATTATTAGGTCCTCAGGATCAGTGATGTATGATCTCGGGGGGATCTATACATATGTATATTTTGATGATGATTCCCATGTTTTGATATTCATTTGGTAATTCTTATATTATTGACAATGCAACTGATGTAGTAACAGTGAAAAGGAACATACAATACAGACGCAGGGGGATTTGGGGCTATGAAAATTCAACATTTGAATTTCTATACGCGTATATTATGAAGGACAGTTGTGTATATACGTGATTTTTATCTATACAGTCACATATGTTTCTCTAAGATGAAGAAACAATGGGACATACTTAGGGAAATTCTCTGATATGCTTCAGTCAGTTATTATTTCTAGTTCTGATAGTGATTGGTTACAGTCTATTGCATATGGTATGATGCCTATACATTGCTTGAGATTCATGTGATAATTTTTTATGATGTTGTTGCATGTGATATTGTTGGTTCTCACATATGTTGTTGATGCATGAAAATATATGTTGTTTTGCTGCAAAAGATTTATATGTCTTTGATGTACGTGGATTGTGTCTCTTGCTACAAATGGAAAGAGCATGTTGATCTTGATGATATGAGGTCAAGAGGATGAGTTGATAACAAATCTCTACAGAACAATATTATGTTGTTGCTACATTTGATTGGTAGGCTACATACTTGGTCACAGGTTGATGATAATGAAGCTACACTGTCTTATCTTTCATATTGATGATGAGGATGTTCATGTTGTTGTGATAAGATATTCTTGTTACAGGTTTCTATATGGTGTATGATGGTTGTTGATGATTATCATCGTCTTGCTACCTCACTATTACAGTCTTCGGTTTTGGTTATAAATGTCATATCTATCTCTTGATGTAAAGGTCATGTAAAAACCCATGATGTAATAATTGTAATATTCAATCATGTTTGGACTATTGGGTCAAGTCAATTACGTATGTAATCCCATTATTTTGGGCATTTGATGTAATGTTGAGTCAAATATGTAACCGCATTGTGTTGGGTGAATGATGTAAGCATGAGTCCTTAGTGATAGGAAAAGTCATCTTGGTTACGTCATGGAGTCAGGTACTTCATTGAATATCTTCCAATAATATTCAACATATGCTCAGGGGGAGCATGGTTAGTATACAGTGTTCATATTCAACAGATCAGATCTATAGTGCTCATCTCTACACAAGGGAAAAAAAGTCTTCATTTGGGATTGGTCAGCCCATTTCCCTTGATGTCAAAGGGGGAGAGTAGCTTAGTGTTTGGAGAATAATGCTTAGAGAAAAGCTTGGTGTGCTTACAAATGTCTTTGCAGGTATTTAAAGGTGGTGGTGACCAAACACCAACGTGGTTTCCATCAAGTCCAAAGGGGGGGATTGTTGGCATTATGGCTAATGTGTTGTACTTGATGGAAACCTACTTGATAAATATGAAAACATTATGGTAGCAGGATGATTATGCAGGCGAGTCTAGATGTGGCAGAGAGAATGAACAGAGGAATAACAATAAAAAACAAAGGAATGATAAAGGTGAAGTTTGGGAAAGTATACACGAGTCCTATGAAGAAAATTCATGTACATACGCAGGTATGGTGAAGAAAATTCATGTACATATTATGCACCATGGTATTGGCCCATAGTATTGAGTGCAACAACAAATATTTGATCCCGTCAAAGAATACCATTAGCATTACTAATAGATTGGCCTAAGGTATTGGCTAAGGCTTGAGCTATATAAGGAGATGGAGATCAAGTGTTAGGGTGTTATGGGTTATTGATGAATGAATTGATCTGAAACATGTGTGCACCAAGTTGCATGGAGGAGGTTCAAATCTAATAGATTTGAAAGAATAGTAGAAACTAATGAATATGCTTGCTTGATCTTTTATGATTATCATTAACAATGATAATGATAGATCTGTGGTGGTACTGATACTCTGACATGAATGTGTGACAATAAGGTTTGCGGAGTGTGCGTTGTAGTTGTAGAGAAAGTATGATTCAATGATTACAGATCTATACATAGGTTTGTCTCTGAGAATTTGTGTGCATACATAGATTTGCTTTAGGGTAATCACATATACATTTTGCGAAAATTCAGAATCTATACGCATGTGTAAAGTAAGAGAAGCACATACATACACAAATGTTCTTTGTAATAGTCACATATACATGCTAGGGTTTGTAGTATGATCTGATGATGATTGATCTGTTCTATTATGTTTGTTGTTGTCTATCCATGAAGTCTCTCTTATGATAATCTGTGTTTGACCATATTGGTTGGGTTGAATTGTTAATGGAGTGGTATGTTGACTATTGATGATGCTATTATGTGGTGATTTGTATTTGGTTTAGTGATATGTGATGGTTTCAGTATGTGATTCAGTGTGACAATGATTGAGACTCAATTGTTCAATATTTTGAGATCTGTGCATAGGTAGTCTTCACGGGAAGTGCGTACATACGCGAGTATGATTCAGAATAATAGCGTATAACTTTTGACATATGTTTGATCACAAATTGCAGTGACAACATTTGGTTTCTATGATGAACAATATATGGTTTGGTATACTTATGAGTGGTTGTGCAATGAAATGATTTGATAAGAATTGGTTTGATCTAGTTGCATTGGTTGTCTAAGCTTCAGTGATTGATTTGATGATTGAGTTGGTTCAATGATTGGATGAGTTGCTTCAATATTTGGTTTCAGAATTGTTACTTGGTATTGGGCTTAATGTTGGAAGTGGGTCCAATATGAAAATATGATGAAAAGTCGCCTATAGGTTTGATGTTGTAAGTCAAGTGGATCCAATATAAAATATTATGAAACGTGGTCCACATAGGTGTTGAGGGTTGGAGCCTTCAGTGAGGGAGTCGTAGCTTCCTTCTAGTGGTAGCTGGTAAATATGTTCAGGGGGTAGGAGCTCTCTTCCGGTGGGTGTCAGTAAACAATATCGAGGGGTTGGAGCTCCCTTCTAGTGGGTGTTGGAGAACCAAAGAAGGTTGTAACCTTCTGTAGGTGGGTGTCTGCGTACTGGTATGTGTCTGCGCCAATACAATATTGTAAGATGTTTTCCTTTATAATAAAAAAAGAAGATAAAGATGACGACAACGACGATTTTCTCCCACATTGGGTTTCCACCTAAAATCCCGATGTCCTCATGTGTTGTTGTGTTGCTTATGTGTGGTGCTTTATTTTTCTCTTATTACTCATGGTTAATGTTTAATTAATGTCTAATGAAGTAATGATGCATTGGTTCAAGTTAAACAGATAATGAAATAAATGAAAAGTTAGTTAACTAGGTATACGTTGTTTGTCTTCATCATAGTTGCATACCTACATTGATTTACTTAATGATAGTAGCATACAAAAATCTGAATAAGAAATTGAAAGGTTGAAGTAAGTTTTAGTATAACGATTCACACTCCCCCCCGGCCAACCACATACTCTACCAAGACCCCTGTTGTTCCATAATTCATCTCTTGATTTATGAACATTGCCACCATTCTTAGAATCCTTGCAGTTATACAATACATCACCTCTATATATTTCCTTGGACCGCTTCCCAAAGCCTCTCGCTTACTGTCCACTTGCATTGAAGTTTCCATGTGTGGTGGGAGTTATGCTCCCTGTCCTAAGAATGCTCTCGGGAATCACCCCCATCGGGGGAACCTTCTCCTTATGCACACGTTCCTCTAGGCATTGCATTGTCTTCTGATCTAAGTTCGGAGGCTAGCCCAAAGCAAGGTCTTGGGGATTCTTGAGGGTACTCTAATTAGCTAGCCAATATGTTATTTTATTTCCTTCATATATAGTGTGCGTTGTAATAACATAAGGCAAGGATAGCAAGAGATCTTTAATAGAAGAAATTTGGGCCTCAAGGTGCCAACTACGTATTACTTTTGCCACCGGTGATCTAAGAATGATCTTTTGGATTGCCTTAATCACGAGCTCTGAATCCCCTGAGATCTTAATCTTGTGAAGATTAATTCTTTGGGCCAATTGCAACCTTTTCTCAAGGGCAATCAGTTTCGCCACATTATTTTTCGTATATCCACATGACCCCATGAAAATACCTATTGGCTGACCTATGATGTCTCTGAGAATCCCACCTGCCCCAGTAGGCCCAAGATTCCCTTTTGAGGCCCCATCAAAATTGTTTTTAATAAAGCCTTTCGTGGGGGGATTGAATGTAGTCGAAGAGTGAACACGATCCTTAGGAACATGGAAGGTCATAGGGAATAACATGGCCAAGGATAGGTCTATGGTGGCTAAGATCGAGGCCTCCTCTCTCGAAGCTTTCTAGTCCTATTCCATCCATGTCTTAGATAAAACAATTTCCTTGACATTTTCTTTTGTAATTTTCCGGATCTGTTACAAAAGAATTTGTTAATCCTTGAAGATAACTTTGTTGCAATTTTTCCAAATGTTCTAAAAGAGGAAGCTTAAGACAAGGACCCATGCTCGATTAATAATCAAATTCTTGAAAAGATCCAATCTTCCAGTGTTATCCCTTAATTACTATATTATAAACTAAAATTGAATTAAAAAATACCATATAACCAATATTTAAAATTAAAAATTAAAAAGAAAAATTAAATTTATTTTAAAAATAAATATTAATTTTATTTAAAATTTAATTAAAAATTATTAAAATCAAATTTATATATATTTTAAAATATTAAATTTATTTATATAGATATAGATAAATATTATTCAAAAATATAAATTCCACATTTTTCAAAAAAAAAAAAATCGAGGGATCATTAAAAATCCAAACACCATTCCCGTTGTGAAGAAACCGTTTGTCATCTACCTTATAAGTCAACCCACTTCCTCGGCAGAGGATGAAACCTTCACCTATTCGATGGCACATGGTTGAAGAGTTTAAAATGTCAACCAATTCAGCTGCCGCCGTCCGGTGTTTTTCTTACTTGGCCGCCCAAGGCAGGTGCGGTTGCTTTTCGGACGTGGGAGTTTTCTGGCCAGCGAATCTCCGACGTTGAGTACGCGAGTGTCAGGGGGCGTTGATGACGTGTCTGTGAGCGGGTTGCCACGCGTCCAATCGTATGATTCGAGGAGAGCAGAGGTTTTGATTGTTGAAAGGAGGATGTTGGGATGCGTTCTTTATGGTGTGTAACGTGTTATTTGTGAATGCGAGAGATCGGTGTGGGGTTGTATTTAGTTAATATTAGGATGGTAGGGGCTACCCACTTTTGATGTTCCTTTCGTTACATGGGAGCATGTGTATTTTGTGGTTCTTGTTTTGGTTTTTGGCTTATCAATTCAAGTTGACATTGACATTTTCAAGTATTTAGTGTATTTTGTGGTTGTTGGTTTGGTTTTTGGCTTTATCAATTCAAGTTGACATCGACATTTTGGATTTTGGCTTATCAATTCAAGTTGACATCGACATTTCCATTCGAAGGATGGGGAGATTTTCTTGTGACAACAATGGGATAGGATTGAAAGAAAATCAAGATGAAATATTTGCTTTGTAGGGAGGAAACGCTGAGAGTGGAAGGGTGCCAATAATGGGTGACATAACACACGGGTTTTAGGATTTGGAGTGTAGGGTTTCAATGAAAACTGAAGTTTGAAAAATCATTACACAATAGAAACTCTTGTTTAATTAAGTGTAATTATAAGATTTCAATGGAAACACTGGTTTTAGGATTGGGAGTATAGGGTTTCAATGAAAACTAAAGTTTGAAAAATCATTACACAATAGAAATTCTTGTTTAATTAAGTGTAATTATAGGATCTCAATAGAAACTAGAGTTTGAGATCATCCCACAATAAAATAAAATTCCTGAGTTAATCGAATATAATTATTATGTAATAAAAACCAATAATTTCATTAAATATAATTATTATGTAATAAAAATCAATATAAATTACGATTTAATTATATATAATTATTTTAAGCGTAATTATAAGATTTCAAGGTTAAGATCATTACACAATAAAACTTTATGATATAATTATCATGTAATAAAAATCTATATAATTATTTGAAATCAGAAAAACAAAAAAGGAAGTCCAGAATGAACTATTTATTAGTTTTAACTATATGTTATAGGAATTTTTTGTTGTTGCATCAATATATCCAATAAAATAAATTGTTAATGGTAACGAAAATATTTATTATAATCATATTTTTTTATTATATAATTTTAATTATTTATTTAACTTTTTTTCTTAAGAAATAATTATCACTTTGTATTATAAAAATGTTGATTACAAGACTAGTAGATTTTACATCTTTTTTTTTTTTAAGAGGCTTCACACTTCCAATACATCATTAGCAGAATTTTCTTGCATCTATGATTTTTGTTCACTAAAATCCTACATTGGAATTTGCCATAAATTTAACAAAAAACAACCAAAAAGAGAGCATATTTGCACTACATAATTCATAACAAGAAATTTAAAAAACACCGGAAACCCAACTTCAATGGTTGCATCCCAGTTCCCGTCTACCACACGAAGAGCGATTTTTAATTGTTCAGCTAGACCACGACCCTTTGAACCACAATCCTAAGGAAGACAAAATTCCAAAACCTATTGTCTTTTGCTTGCTTCTACCTCTTTCATCTTAGTCTCAGACTCACTAGCAAAGAGGGCATCCATTCCTTTGACCTTGCACTTCAAAACTAGCAACTCAACTTCCATTATGGCCAGTTTCTTAACGAGCTTACTCTGCAACCATTCACACCTCTTTTCCAGTAGCTGGAACTTGACATCCTTCTCCTTCTCTGCTAATTCTATCATTTGGTTTGAAATCTCCATCATCCCTACAACTGACTTTGACAAGTTATCAACCAATTGCTGTCATTGCTCTTAATCATTCTCGATTGGTTGTAGCTTGTGAACCACCAATTCCTTCCTTTTTGAGCTCATCACTCCACACCATATGATTAGCCAAAGCCCAAAAGCAAATGGAGTGCTCCCGGAGGACTAAATAAATATTATCGAAGCTTGATGTCTAAGGTGCCATCACATGCAAGGAGGATTTAATTCCATAACTTCCCAAATTTGGATGTCATAGGGACAATCTACTTTTGTCCAAGAATTTAAGACTCGACCAGATATGAAATGACCTACAATTAATCCTGAAATGTTGCAAAGAAAGGTTATGGTTAAATACGAGTAAATAACACTCACACCCATCTCAAAACAAAGAACTCTCCTCAACCATCTACCAGGTCAGAACACACTTCGACTCATATAGAGATGTACGATGTGTTCATGGACACTATGCCGGATAAGCTTTCCGCAAAAATTCCTCTTCTTCCCAGGTAGCCTCTTCTGGGCCAAAGTGCTTCCATTGCACTTTAACTTGGGTGATGGCTCATTTCCGCAAGGTGGTTTCTCTCTGATCAAGAATACAAAGAGGTTCTGTCAAAAACTCTCCTTCCGGTTCGACCTGCACATTTACAATCTGTTGTCAGAAACCTTTCAAAACAACCAATTATATGTTATTTATTATATTAACTTATTACCTGTATATTTTCCCAGTTAATTACATGTTGAGGGTTGTACACATTTTTTTTAACAAGGAGACATGGAAAACATTGTAGACTTGGATATGGCCTGGTAATGCAAGTTTGTATGCTATAGGTCCAATCCGTTCTAAGACATGAAAAGGTCCATAGTACCAGGGTGCTAACTTAGCTCAACCCCTCCATTGCAAAGTGATTTTTCAGGGCTTTACTCTCAAGTACACATGATCCCCCAACTGGAATTCCTTATATGTTCTTCTTTTATCTGCATAAACCTTTTGTCTACCCTGGGAAGCTTTTAGATTTTGACGGACCTTCTTAAGTGTCTCTTCAATTTCGGCTAACATGTCAGGACCCAATGTTAGTATATTGACAGGACTATTCCAATCTATGGGCACCCTGCACTTTCTTCCATACAATACTTCAAAGGGGCTCATGCCCAGTGACTCGTGGTATCCGTTATTATAAGCAAACTCCACTAAGTGGAGGTAATCTTCCCATTTATGTCGCTATTTCATCACAAACATTCTTAACATATCCTCCAGAACTTGATTCACTCGCTCCGTTTGGTCATCTGTCTGTGGATGGTAGGTGGTACTAACATGAATCTAGGTACCCAACCCAGAAAAGAGTGTTTTCCAAAAAGTGGATGTAAATTTTACGTCCCTGTCAGAAATTACCACCTTGGGTATTCTGTGCAGTCAGAAAATTTCCCTCAAAAATATGTTTGTAATTTCCACAGTTTAGTAAGTGGATTTTATGGATATGAAATGAGCAGATTTGCTTAGCTTGTCCACCACCACCATAATTGATTCAGGCTTCTTCTTAGTGTAAGGTAAACGGGTGATGAAATCTAGAGTAATTGTCTCCCATTTCCACTCAAGAATGGGAAATGGTTGCAATAGTCCAGCAGGGCGCTGATGCTCCGCCTTCACCAACTAGCACTCCAAACATTTGGATAGGTACTCAGTGACATCTTTCCCTAAACCCAGCTAGAAATAACCTTTTATGATGGCAGAAAGTAGCTTATGGTACCCTAGGAGGGCAGCATAAGGTTTCCTATGAAATTCATCCAATATCAATTGTTTGAAAGAATTTTGATTAGGAACATATATTTGGTTTCTGAAGGTTAGCAGTTTATCTAGATTTATTTCATAATTAGATTGTTCCCCCTTCTCTTGAGCTTCAATTGCCTGCTGCCAAAGGAAGGCATACTCTAGTTCCTTAAGGGATGCTTCCTTAATTATATCAGGTTGGTTTGGTCGTACCTGACTGAATTGAACTTCATATGTATAACGTAATTTTCTGCTTAATGCGTCGGCTACTCGATTTTCTTTCCCCTTAAGGTGCTTCATTTCAAAGTCGAATTAGCTCAAAAATGTTGTCCATCTGGCAAGCCGAGCATTTAAGTTCATTGGTTAAAGAAATTTGTAAGGCTGTTATGAACTGTTAATAACAGAAATTTCTTTCCCAATAGGTAGTGTCGCCACATTTTAAGCGCATTCACTACTGCTATCAATTCAAGATCGTAGGCAGAATATCACTACTCATATTATTTCAATTTGCGTGATTCATAGGCTATAACTTTCCCTTCCTGCATCAATACTCCACCAACACCTTCCCTACTTGCATCTGTGCAAACCACGAAATATTTTTCTGGGTTTGTTACTTTTAGTACGGGTGCAGTAGTAAGTAATTGTTTCAATAGTTCAAAGCTTTGCTCACATTCAGTTGTCCATTGGAAAGTGCATCCCTTTTTCTGTAATGAGGTCATAGGAAAAGTGATTTTCGAAAATCCTTCAATGAACCAACAGTAGTAACTGGCTAAGCCCAAGAATTATCTAATATCAGCAACATTCTTCGGGGTATTCCATTCCATAATAGTTTTAATCTTTTCCAGATCCATCGCTATTCCCTCTACTGATATAATGCGACCCAAATACTGTATTTGGCATTTAAAAAAAGTCACACTTGCTATACTTAGTGTATAATTGATTGTCCCGCAAAGTCTACAACACTATCCTCAAATGCTTTTCATGCTCCTCTTGATTCTTAGAGGAAACTAATATGTTGTCAATAAAAACCAGTACAAACTTATCTAAATATGACTGAAAAATATCGTGCATCAGACTTATAAAAGTAGCTGGGGAATTATTAAGGCCGAGTGACAATACCACAAACTCGTAATGACCATAATGAGTTTGAAATGCAGTTTTACAAATATATTCTTCCTTTATCCTTATCTCGTGGTATTCGAACCTTAGATCAATTTTTGAGAACACACTAGCTCCCTGCACTTGATCAAATAAATCGTCAATATGCGGTAAAGGGTATTTATTTTTGAGAGTCAGTTTATTCAACTGACGATAATCAATACATAGCCTCAAGGTTCCATCCTTCTTCCGTATGAACAATATGGGGGATCCCCAAGGGGACACACTAGGGTGAATATAACCTTTATCTAGAATTTAACTCAGGTATGCTCATGCGGAAATGTGCTCTGGAAACAGGAGCTGCACCAGAAACTAATTCAATTGTGAAATCAATATCACGCTTAGGTGGCAATCTAGGAATGGATTTTGGAAACACATCAACAAAATCCTGAATGACAAGAATATTTTCCAAGGAAGTCATTTTACTCTTGGAATTTGTGTATCCTACTTGGACAACATAAATCTGACAACCCTTCCTAATGCATTTTCCCATCTGGCTAGGAGTAATAGGACGCAACTTAATATTTTTCTTGATTCCATGTATTTCCTTTCTCTACCCAATTCAGTGAGATAACTTACAATTTTCTCCTTACAATCAACTAGGGACCAACGTCCTTCCAACCAATCCATCCCTATTAGTATATCATATGGACCCAAAGGGAATATATTAAGATCAACATAGATCGATTGTCTTGAAACTGTTACAGGACAATGTTCTGTGTTTGTAGCTACCCTTCTCTTTTCCCATGCGGCTAATTGAACTAACCAATGTTTTTGAAACTTACTTCTTTGCAATTGACATTTCTTTACAACCTTAGGACTAACATAGCTTATGCTAGCACCTGGATCAAACAAAACAGAGATAGGTTGATTAGCGATCATACCTTCACACTCAATCATGGTGGGCTAGTACTCTGCTTGATGATTGTCTAGGGGAACATTAATTCTTGGCATACTCCTTGCCACCTCCCCAACTGTGGAAGCTTATTGCATATTCGAAAGTTGTTATGTTTTGGCCCTATGCAGACAATTTTTGTAGTAGTGGGGTTCTCCACATCCCCAACATTGCAAAGGTTGTTTCGGCTGCTGATCATTAACAGGTTTATTAACCCCCTTCGACCATCTATTTTCAGTGTAGGCTGGAACCTTTGACCAATTCCTTGCTGGAAATTTACTGAAGGGTCTTTGTTGTATATTCCTTCCATTAGTAGTTTTTGTCTGTCTGCCTGGGGGTAAATTCCTCCCTCTCTTGCCTAATCCTCCTTTAGATCCCTCACTCTTTTATTTCATTTGCTAATAACATATACGAGATTTTCACACCTCATCATCCATTGTTCTTGGGTAATCAAATTTCCAGCTTTTCCTTCATAAAATTGGGTAGGCTACTAATAAAACGTTGAATCTTTGCCTTTTCTTCTTGCATATATGGTACATATCGTAATAGGGAGGTAAATAGTTTCACATATTCATCCATGGTCAAGGTTCTAAACCTTAAATCATGGAACTCCTTTTCTTTTTCATCATAATTTGTTCTTTGTCAATTTTTCTCATAGTTTTGATTTCCTCCCACCAAAGGGCAACCTTACCCCTTAATTGATAAACTAACAGTTGTGCCTTAAATTTATCAGTGTAGTCATAAATATGAAAGTATTTGCTCATGTCAATTAGCCATGCTTCTGTTGCTTCTTCAAATTCTCCTTCAAAGAGTGATGGTTTTATCTTTTTGAATTCCCCTTGTAACTCCAATTTTTGTATTTTTGTCTTCCGCTACTCGGAAACATTATCCAAACGTCCCTCTTCATCTTCCCCATGTCCTTTTGCTGACTCTGCATTATCTTCTCAATGATGGACCGTCGGGGTTTTCTCCCTATCCTCAGCACTAGGATCTAGTTCCCATTGATTCTTTCAGTCGAATAGACTTTTAAGGATTCTCTCTTGTTCTTGTCGCAATCGTTCATTATTCGTCCTCAAGTTTTTCATCTCAACACATAACTGTTGAACAGTTTCGAGTAGGGCAACATTGGCTTGTCGAGATTCCTCTCCCAGTTGTATCCATATGTCAGGGTTGGCCTCTACATAAGTTTCTTCTGGCTGGTTCGATGGTCTGGGACTCCTCTGCATTCTTCTCTTTTGGTGTTGATCTATGTGTTTAATTTAAGTTAATTACTTTGTAATTGTTTGTAAAGGGTTTGCAAATTCAGTTTTTAAGGTACTTCAAGATTATGAATACAATATTAATGATTAAATGGGCTTAGGCTCCTTTTAAAATTCACATGGCTTCTAAAGCCGAACTTATCATTCCGCCTCAATGGACTTTGTCAAATCCGCTTATGGTTTATTGTTTTCCTATGAATAGATTATGAAACGAATTGACTCTTAACTCATTTTCTTTTTGGGATTGAGTAACTATTTGTTGAAAATAGCAACAAGAAATGCTAAATATAAAAGTTCTAAAAATAGCACTGCTATAAATAGCATTTCGGGATATATTCCAATTTTAGTTAGTCCCTAAACTAAAATTGAGAATTAAAATTCGAATTTGATCTTAGTGGTTGTTTGTAAAATAATTAATTAATTCATCTTGAGTTAATTAGTTGGAGAAAATCAAACATGAAGTCTGTGTGAAGACATGCAACAATTATCCCTTTGATTGAGGAAGTTATCCCTTAATTAAGGAGATCATGATGAGTTGTACTTTGAGTTGTAATTAGTTAGCTCAGTTAACTGAGTCAAGTCCTGTTAGATTAGTTCCAATAGTTTGTGGAACTGATTGTGAGTTCAGTTAGTTAATGCATGCATGCATGTAACTACTGCACTTCAGATAATTGAATATTCTCTCATAAATAACTCATGCATGTCAGTTCAGTCAGAGACCCAGTTGAGATTAGATGATGGGACAGTGTACTATCAGTTGCAGGAATATTCCATTGAGCATATCTCTTGCATGCAGAAGGAATTCATTCCTTTGAGATTGCGCAGTTACTTCTGAGTTTGGTGAGTTGTGTGAGAGGTCAATTCACACAGGTGGCAACCAGAGGACCCAGGAGAAACTGCGCAAGGAAATAGGAGGCTTGGAGGACTGAGGGAAGGCATATGTTGTGTCTATTCAGTCTATGAACAACATTGAGGGATTGTATTGAGCACTGGATAGCTTGTGAGTTGAAGCTTTGTGTAATTCGGAGATATTTCCACTTGTATGATAATACAGAGATCGGGGTTTTTAGCTGAGGCTTTCCCTAGAGTATTCTTCTGTGTTAATGTGTGATTGATTTCTCATTCTCTGTTATATGTGTTATATTTGATCTTGCTCAAAATTGATTAATTTTCCACAAGTTTGTTTGTAGAAATAGATCAAGTATTTTTCTTTAGTATATTGCATTATCAGGTGATCTACAGTGGGAAATTCTACACTATTATTCTGAACCTTGCATCCGATAATGAGAGTTTTCTTATGATTATTTTGTCTAGAGGAATTAACTGTGTTATTGGAAATTTTGTTGCTTTCCATATATAAATTCTTGGTCGTCCAATTTATAGTTACTCGGAATGAATTGAACTGGCTAACACATAGAGTTATCACCTATTATTAAATGTACAGTTTACAAAAATCTTGCATGATATAAACATTACTCTGTTATAGTAATTAGACCATTCTCTATTGGCTATATCGAGCATAGACAATATTAGCAGTTCAATGCCATCAATATTTAGGATATCTGTTTTCCATCTCTCTGATTATTAGATATGGTTCTCTATTTTAAATATATTTTAATGCTCTAGTTATGCATAAATTGTCCTCTGTTCAAATCATAAATAGTTCTCTAAGTAGATATTTCTTACTATCTTAAATTACAGAACTGACAATTCCAGTTTTAGCTAACAAAGTAATCACTCTGATATCATTTCTTTTAATGACCATCAAGGAAAAGATTAGACTACTTATCTGTTCACTCCCTTAGTAATTAT
The DNA here is from genome assembly GCA_000404065.3 of Pinus taeda. Lineage (NCBI taxonomy): Eukaryota > Viridiplantae > Streptophyta > Pinopsida > Pinales > Pinaceae > Pinus > Pinus taeda. The sequence goes on along the minus strand of APFE031013052.1, from coordinate 69,038 downwards.
GTAATTCTGTTCTTTTCTTGGAAGGTCTCACCACCCAGTAGTGAGTCTGGAAATTACATCCAGACTCCCCCTGAGCTCTTCCTTCTCCACACAGTAAAACGAGTCTGTTGTAGTCAAGTATCTTGGGCTTCAGGACACACAGTCCAGTCTCCAAGTCACATACCTCTCAGACTTTAATCAATACTTTCCCACTGGTTTATTCCACCCAGCTCAAGGAAATCTGGGCAGCATTGTTTCTGCACCCTTTCCCCATCTGATCTGATTTTTCCATCCCCTAGCCCTTCCTTCCATTCCTCCTTTAAGGAAGCAGCTAAAGAACTATTATTTAACTTTCTCAGGAGGTTAACAATTATTTCTTTCAGTTCTTGTCAAAATACTTTAACTCCTCATTATTCATTAATCAGGTAACAAAATATGTCCTGGCCTCTCAGCCTTATTTTTTTAACATTCCATGTAATAAGTAAAACTTGGTAACCAAAGTAAATGTTCATGCAGTGTGAGGTGTTACAATCATAAGCCAAAACCATGACTTATCAATGCTACATGCCCAAAAAAAAAAAACTCATTTCATAGTCAAAATATTTTGTATATATTTTATTTTTATTCAATTTTATAGCATTCTTTTAACTAAATTGAAAAGCAAAAAGTGCATAACTATCTTTAAAATGCATTATTCTAACTACTATTTAAAATATTTTGTATATTCTCCATAAAGGTTAAATCTTACAATCCATCTATTAATCATTAATTATTAAATTAAAATTCTAGAAACACACCTATCAAAATAATTACCTTATATTTACTCTATTGTAACATTTATTTAATATAAAATTTTTCCATTAAAATAAGACAATTTTGATTACTTGATTAATGGACTCTTTTGAGTTTTTTTTCCTATTCAGTCTTCTGCAATATCATGACCCTATAGATGCTTGTTATCCTTTGATTTTTTTTTTTAAGTCAACAGATTTTTATCAATTCAAGATAAAATTACAGCGTGATGAGTTCTTCATATGTTAAAAAATGGCCTCACTTTGACCGAATTTGTTGGCCTTTAGATATATACAAAATAAAATTGACAGTGGTCTCAAAAAACTAGATCACTTGTAGTTCATAGCCCACCAAGCATAAAATTTGTCAAAAAACGGGAAAAAACCTACTTTCATTGTGGCACATTTTCTGCAATAAGATTATTTACCTCGATCTCTCGATCGACTGGCCTATGGAAGCCATCATGTATGTGAGATTCCATATGAGCCATACGTGTTTCATATCCATCCATGCGAGCTTAAATCCGTTGTTGGCTCCTCTGAAGGGATGCTTGTTGATCAAGGATACACCCTTGGTTGTGCATAATGTCTGCAAAGAAATTGACTTGGTCAGCATGGTCCAGTTGCTGAGCTTGTGAAAGTTGATCAATAGAGTGTTGGAGGAGCCGAATTTGGGTGTCAATAGAGTCAAATGGAGTCGGTAGGTCCACATTTCCAGGTAAGTATTCGCGCAGGGCTACTAACTCTCCTTCTTCCCCGTGGATTCCTTTCCCGTGATGGCCTCCTCCCTACCGTGGGTGGATTCTTTGACAAAGCATCTTGCAGGTGTCAGCTGACCAACAACACTTCCGAAAGAAGACTTTTCACAGGGATAAACCAAAGCACCACCAAAGCAACACCCTTTTTCTATGCATCCAACTACCCCAACGACGGAAATAAAATATAATATAAACTTTAGGAACCAATCCCATCCCGTTCACTCTAAAACTAGATAATGTCAGGTTTGAGATACCGTCTGAACCTAAGCTATCACACCATGTGGCCCTGATCCCAAACCACTCCTTCAAAGATAAACCAACATTCAAGGGCCTATTCGACCTTGCTTTCAAAAAATAAAGTGTGCACATCATGAAGACAGGAGGGGAATCGACACAGGTTGAGAAACATAATGAGGAGGTTAGAATTACCCAAGAAGGAACTAGAAGAGAGGATTTCGTTATCAACAACAGGGAAGGAAGAGGCAACCTAGGTTTTTGGCAGCCACCACTCGCCTTATGACACCACCACCAACTTAGCCATTGACAGAGGAAATCCAACCGATATTCTTCCAACCTTGTCCATCCCAGTGCACTGTGCTCTCTAGGGTCCCAAGTTATGGACACGAAGCAAATTCAAGGATCATTGTGAATATCTATATCATAAATTCTTGTAGGATTAGTCTCCTCTTGATCCAGGTGGATATTGGTGGCCACCCGCCAATTCCACTTGGACCACCACCATTGCCCCTTTCAGTTTTTCAGTTTCCTTAATTGTAGCACAATTTACTATTTTTAGCAGTTATTCGGGTCCTAAACTGTAGAAATTCCCATTGTAGATCAACAGATTATGCAATATACTAAAGCAAAATACAAGATCTACTTCTACAACAAACTTTGCGGAAGCTTAATTGAATATGAGCAAGATCAATGAGAACACATATAACTGAGAATGAGAAATCAATCACACATAACACACAAGAAATAACCCGGGGAAAGCCTCAGCCTAAAACCCCAATCTCTGTATTATCATACAAGTGGAAATATGTTCAAGTTACAAAAGGAATCAACTCTCAAGCTATCTTGCTCTCTCTGCAATCAAACAATACAACTCACAGACTGAGTAGACAAGAGATATGCCTTTCCTAAGCCCTCCAAGCCTCCTATTTCCTTGCGCAGTTTTTCTTGGGGTCCAGTAATTCCACATGTGTGAATTGGCCTCATCACACTCACAAAAATTGAAAAAGTAATTGCGCAATCCTCAAGGAAATAATTCCTTTTGCATGCAAGAGATATTCACAATGGAATATTCCTGCAACTGATCAGACACTATCCCTCCATCTGATCTCAACTGGGTCTCTATCTGAACTGACATGCATGAGTTATTTATGAGAGAATATTCAGTGATTTGAAGTGCTGCATTTACATGCATGCATGCATTAACTAATTGAACTCACAATTAATTCAACAAACTGTTTGAATTAATCTAACTGGACTTGACTCAGTTAACTAAGCCATCTAATTACAACTCATCCTTATCTTTTTAACTAATGGATAAATTCCTTAATTAATGGAGAAACTATTGCATGTCCCCACATAGACTTCATGTTTGATTTTCTACAACTAATTAACTCATGGTGAATTAATTAATTATTTTACAAACAGCTGCTAAGATCAAATTCGAATTTTACTTCTCTATTTTAGTTTAGGGACTAACTAAATAGGAAGGTATCTCGAAATGCTATTTATAGCAGTACTAAATTTAGGAACTTCTATATTTAGCATTTCTTGTTGGCTATTTTTCAAACACTCCCTCTCAGCAAGAAAGGATTATTAGTAACCCAATCCTGTCTCTGTGGAACTCGAACTTGCATTTTGACAATGCCTTAGTCAAAATATTTGCATCCTGTTCCTCGGTCGAAACATACAACAACAACATGATCCTCTTGACCACAAAGTCTCGAAGATGGTGATATCGGATATCAATGTGCTTGGACCTATCATGAAAAACTGGATTCTCAGGGAGTTTGATACAACTTCGATTATCGTAGTATATCACGGTTGGATCCATCCTCTGACCAAACAATCCCACTAGAATCTTCCGCATCTAAATGGCCTTACATGCAGCATGACTAGCAGCCATGTATTCAGCCTCTGCTGAGCTAAATGCAACTGACCTCTGTTTCCTGTTGTACCAGGAAACTGCAACTGAATCAAGGTTGAAGATTCCTCCAGAAGTGCTCTTTCGGTCTGATGAACTCCCTGCCCAATTCGCATTTGTGAAGCCCTGAAGCTTCACTCCCTTTTTCCGTCTGTACCACAATCCGAATTGAGATGTGCCTCTAAGGTATCTCAACACATGCTTTGCTACCTTCCAAAACAGCTTGGTAGGCTGAACCATAGCTTTACTCAGTTGGTTCACTGCAAAGCATAAGTCGGGTCGTGTGTTCACTAGATACATAAGTGAACCCACCAGCTGCCGATAAATAGTAGCAGCTACTACCTCATTTGAAGTAACATCCTTCTTCCTCCAATTCCTAGCTAGAGGAGTCTGCATGGGTTTTCACTTCTCCATGTGAAAGCGCCTGAGTATCTCATTAGCATACTTTCCTTGAGACACAAATACTTCACCTCCATGCCTAGAAAGTAGTGCATAAGACCCATGTCTTTCATTTCGAACTCTCTCGCAAGGTCCTCCTTGCAAGACTGTATCAGCTGACCATCACCTGTCAAAATTAGATCATTGACATAAAGAACAATGATCAATGGTTTACCTTCTACAAATATGTGGTAAAGGTTCGCATTTGCTTCACTCTTGGTGAAGCCCAACCCGGTGAAATCACTGCCAATCCTGGTGTACTAAGCACGGGGTGCTTGCTTTAGCCCATACAAAGCCCTCTTGAGTCGACACACATGTGACTCATGATCAAAGGTCTCGAAACCCTCTGGCTGCTCAATGTACACCTACTCCTCAATCTTCCCATTGAGGAATGTTGTCTTCATGTCCATCTGATGGATCTTCCAACCCATCTGAGTTGATAGTGCCAACATCGATCTGATAGATGAGTACCTTGCTACAGGAGCAAAGGTCTCATCGTAGTCGATCCCCTCGACCTGTGAGAAACCACAGGCAACAAACCTTGCCTTATGTTTCTCAACACTGCCATCAGCTGCTTGCTTTACCTTGTAAAGCCATCTGGAACTCACCACTGACTTGCCTTGAGGTCTTGGGACAACATCCCACACACTATTCCGAATGATAGAGTCGTACTCCTCTACCATTGCATCAACCCAGACTGGTTGCTACACTGCCTCCTCGAATGAAGAAGGTTTGGTATCTACACACTTCCCAACCAGGGCCATGTACCCAATGTACCGCTCAGGCGACCTCCTCTGTCTGCACTGAGAAGATGGTTGTCCCACATTCTCCCGCGCATCCATCACCAACCTATCATCTTCCCTTGAGCGTTTCCGACCATCTCTAGAAGTTTCAACATGAGTGGATGTCTCCACTCCCGGATCCTCTGCATGCGGCTGCTCCGCATCAATCTGAGGCTCCTCCTCCTTAGGAACTGAAAGTTCCTCCTTTGCATGCAACTTGAGCTCCCTCTCAAGTGATAATCGCATGGCTTTCTGCTCATCGAACTTCAGATCCCTGCGCACCACTATCCTCTAACTGGTAGGCAAGTACACTTGATAGTTGTCAGGTGTTTCGTGTACCCCAAAAGTATTCCCAACTCAGTTGTTGGATCCAGCTTCTTCCGGGCATCTTTGGTCACATGATAGTAAACTGATGATCCAAAGATTCAGAAGTGACTCACATCTGGTCGCTTCCTAGAAAAGGCTTCCACAGGTGTCTTCATTCCAAGTATATGGTGCAAGCTTCTATTATGCAAGTATACTGTTGTATTGCATGCCTCAGCCCAAAAATGTAGTGGTAGGCTTTAGTCATGCAACATCCCTCGAGCTGCTCCCACAATAGATCTCTTCTTCCTTTCGGCCACCCCATTCTGCTGTGGGTTATGAGGTGCTGTCAATTCCCGTTTAATTCCTTCTGCAGCGCAGAAGTCTTTAAACTATTGGGAGACATAGTCTCCACCATTATCACTACGCAAGGATTTTATTTTCTTTCCAGATTCTTTCTCTACCAAGGCTTGAAACTCACAAAACCTCAAGAAGGTATGATCCTTCTTTTGCATAAAGTAGATCCAGCATTTACGAGAAAAATCATCAATAAAAATAGCATAGTACCTTTGTTTAGTAGTGGAGGCTGTAGAGAAAGGTCCACAAACATCTAAGTGAACTCGCTCCAAGATTGCTCCAATTCTATTATCTTGATCTGGAAAGGAAGATTTCGCATACTTACCCAAGGTACAACCTTTGCATGTATTCGTCTACTCCAGTTTTCCCTTGGTTAGTCCGGTAGAAATCTGTTGCATGATATTCAGGGCTCCATGGTGCAAGTGGCTCAGTCTTCTATGCCATAGCTCGCCAACATCTTGGCTCTGCACCATCTCAGCTTGGGAACTCAATACAACACAGTCGTCTATCTCTAGCTTGTAGAGATTCTTTACTCGAATCCCAATTTGCTTGGTCTGTCTAGTACCGATATGCCTCAGGAATACCTTTCCTTTACTAAAGACTACATCGTAGCCTTTATCTTCTAGCATAGCAATAGACACAATATTCTTCTTCAGACCAGGTACATGCTGTACATCAGTCAGGGTGAGGGGAGCTCCATGCTCCCTCTAAAACACAACCGTACCTTCACCTGAAACACAGTACTTTCCATCATCGCCCATATCGATCCGCATCTAGAGATCCTTCTCCTCCAAGGTACTAAAATATTCTTGTCACTTGACATGTGGAATCAAGCTCCATTGTCTAGGTACCACACACATCCCACCATGGATGAAACCATGCATGTGATAAGCGAGAAATCCAACTCAAACTATGAGGCTAGTGCCTCACCATTAGATCCCTTTAAGGAACCCTTCTTGGATTTCTTGTGTGAAGAATCCGTAGCATAATGGCCCACTTCATGACAATGAAAGGATCGCACTTTCGATTTGTCAAACTTCTTCCCACCATGGGAAGAACCGGATTTGGGATGGGATTCCTTCCCTTTCCATTTCCTCGCCTCACTCGCTAATGCTATATTTTCCTCATAATCTTGCTTCGATGAGGATCCATCTCTGGTGCTTCTTCTTATTTCCTCCTACATCAGATCTGACCAAAGTCATTCTGAATCTGCCAGTCTTTCTCTTCCATTAACCGAGTCTTGGGAGCTATGCTAGCTCTTAGGAAGACTGAGGAGTGCAAGACTCACCATGTCATCATCAGCGGTCGTGATCCCTACACTTCCAAGCTCATCCCTGCAGGTGGTGCACTTGTTCAGATATGTAGAAATCGTGTCGCCCTTTTCACACTTGATTGTTCAAAGCTTGTCTTTCAGCACCAGCTTCCTCTGATCACGTTGTTCTGATATAGATCTTTCAGTGTTTTCCACATCGAAAATGGTGTCTTCTTCCCATGGAGGCTCAAGACAATGTGGTCTTTAACTCCCTCCAGGAGGATTCTCCTTTCTCTAGCCACACATTTCTTCCATTCTGCCAATTCTGTAGCGTCAGCCAGCTTAGGGACTTCTTGATCAATGAAGTCCTTTAGACCGTTATCCTCTAATACTGCTTCCATGCGATCCTTCCAGCCTATATAATTCGAGCTGCCATCAAGGGCATACTCGAGTCTTAAATCGTTAAACGCCATTGGTGAAATTGAGATGTGATAAGAACTCGATTTCTATATTTAGGAACCTCAAACTTTGAACTTCTCCCTTCTTGTATACTGTTCTTCGCTTGATCACCTTTGCTCTGATACCATGTAGAAATTCCCACTGTAGATCATCAGATTATGCAATATATTAAATCAAAATACAAGATCTAATTCTACAACAAACTTTGTGGAAGCTTAATCGAATATGAGCAAGATCAATGAGAACACATATAACTAAGAATGAGAAATCAATCACACATAACACACAAGAAATAACCCGGGGAATGCCTCATCCTAAAACCCCAATATCTGTATTATCATACAAGTGTAAATATGTTCAAGTTACAAAGAGAATCAACTCTCAATCTATCATGCTCTCTCTGCAATCAAACAATACAACTCATGGACTGAGTATACAAGAGATATGCCTTTCCTCAACCCTCCAAGCCTCCCATTTCCTTGTGCATTTTTTCTTGGGGTCCAATGATGCCACATGTGTGAATTGGCCTCATCACACTCACAAAAACTGAAGAACTAATTGCGCAATCCTCAAGGAAAGAATTCCTTCTGCATGCAAGAGATATTCACAATGGAATATTCCTGCAACCGATAGTACATTGTACCTCCATTTGATCTCAACTGGGTCTCTGTCTGAAATGACATGCATGAGTTATTTATGAGAGAATATTCAGTTATCTGAAGTGCAGCAGTTGCATGAATGCATGCATTAACTAACTGAACTCACAATTAATTCAACTAACTGTTTGAATTAATCTAACTGGACTTGACTCAGTTAACTAAGCCAACTAATTACAACTCATCCTTATCTCTTTAACTGATGGATAAATTCCTCAATTAATAGAGAAACTGTTGCATGTCCCCACATAGACTTCATGTTTGATTTTTCACAACTAATTAACTCATGGTGAATTAATTTATTTATTTTCGAACAACTGCTAAGTTCAAATTCGAATTTTACTTCCTATTTTTAGTCCAGGGATTGACTAAAATAGGAATGCATCAGGAACTGCTAAAAATAGAACTTCCATTTTCCATTCCCTGTTGCTCAATCCAGCACTGATACCCAAACTGCTATTTATAGCAGTGTTATTTTTAGCACTTCTATTTTTAGCATTTCTTGTTGCTATTTTCAACACTCCCTCTCAACAAGAAAGACATTCAACTCGAACCCGATCCTGTACCTTTGGAATGTTCTGCATGCAACACTTATCCCAAGTGTGGTTACTCCAGCGACTCTCAGAACAAAAAACTCCCCACTTACCTCTCTGTTGGGCTAGAAACATACTCTGATGCTAAAGCTCTACCTGCTGCTGACAAGTGCTCCCTCTTTGACCTTTGAGTTGCTGCAACACTCCATGCATCTCGCACCGTTGCACACCTCTCTATGTCATCATGCACTGGTGCAACACTCCTGTGCCTCTCGCATTGTTGCAGCATGCTAGCTCTACACAGTCCTAGGACTCTTGCACTATAGCTCTCTTTGCCGCTCCATCCACATCTTTCTCTACCCAATCAGGAAGTCCTGCTACTCCTCATTGGGGCTCCTGTAGCAAAGTCGAATCAAAGAGGTTGGGTACCTCAAGGATCCTGCCCCTCCTCCTTGGGACGATCACTCCACATCGCCCCACCTCCTACCTGAAGGTATGGCTGCATGTGATCCCTTTGCCCACCTAGCTAGAAGTTTCCCCCTACTGGAGGTCTCTACATGAGTAGATGTCTCTACTCGATCTCTTCTCAACTTCTCTAGTTGTGGATGCTGCACAACCTCCTGAAGTTGCTTCACCAATCGTGGCTCCTCCACAATTGTTTGGGACTTCTTCTGGTGCTGCATGTTGAGAGGTAATTTACTCTCCCTTTCAACCACCAAGTATCTAAGCTTTTCCTTGTTCCTCAAGGCTTTGCATGCATCTTGTACCTCAAGTGCATACAGGTTCTTGGCCAACACACCAATCTATTTCCACTTTCCCGCCGTCACGAAATTTTCTGGAAAAATAGCTGATTTTAAATTAGCGATATCTCCCTCATCCGAACTTCGATTCAACAGATTTTTTTTTTTGAATTTGGGTCTTTTTACGCAAGGAATCCAAATTTGCTATTTGTTTCTGAAAATTTTGTACAGAAATTTTCAGATATGCTCTACAAACTCTCGGCCCAAAACTCAAAACTTTGAAATCTCCTCTCAGTATATTGTTCTCTCCTTTGATCACCTTTGCTCCGATACCATGTAGAAATTCCCACCTGTAGATCACTTGGTAATGCAATATGCTAATGCAAAACACTTGATTTACTTCTACAAACAATTTAGCGAAAGCTTAATCGAACATGAGCAACATCGATAAGAAAACATATAACTGATGAGAAGGAATCAATCACACATAACACAGAAGATATAACCCGAGGAAAGCCTCAGCCTAAAACCCCAACTCTGTATTATCATACAAGTGGAAATATAGCCAATATTACAAAAAGAATAAGCTCAAAAGCTATCGTGCTCTCTCTACAATACCTCTGCTGCTCATAGATAGTCAAAGGCCTCTATCTCACCTCTGGTCTGCCCCTCAAGCCTCCTATTTCTTTGTGCAATTATGATTGGGGTCTAGTGAAGCCACTTGTGTGAATTGGCCTCTTCACACACTCACTAACCTCTGATCCAACTGCGCAATCCTGAAGGAGATAAATGCTTCTCCATGGATGAGCTTCCTTTATAGGAAAATATTCATCCAACTGATAGTACACTGTCCCTTCTTTGATCTCAACTAGGCCTCTGTCTGAACTAACATGCATGAGTTATTCATGAGAGAATCTTCAGTTATCTGAAGTGCAATAGTTATATGCAAGCATGCATTAACTAACTAAACTCACATTAATTTAAACAAACTGTTTAAATCAATCTAACTGGACTTGACTTAGTTAACTGAGCCAACTAATTACTACTCAAATTAGAACTCATGCTTATCTCTTTAACTGATGGATAAATTCCTCAATTAATAGAGAAACTGTTGCATGTCCTCACATAGACTTCATGTTTCATTTTTCATAACTAATTAACTCATGGTGAATTAATTAATTTATTTTCAAACAGTTGTTAAGTTCAAATTCGGATTTTACTTCCTATTTTTAGTCCAGGGATTGACTAAAATAGGAATCCATCCTGAACTGCTAAAAATAGTAATGCTATTTTGAGCACTTCCATTTTTCATTCCCTGTTGCTCAATCCAACACTGATATCCAAACTAATATTTATAGCATTGTTATTTTTAGCACTTCTATTTTTAGCATTTCTTGTTGCTATTTTCAACACTCCCTCTCAACAAGAAAGGCATTCAACTCGAATCTGATCCTGTACCTTTGGAATGTTCTGCATGCAACACTTCTCCCAAGTGTGGTTGCTCCAGCAACTCTTAGAACAAAAAACTCCCCACTGACCTCTTTGTTGGGCTAGAAACATACTCTGATGCTGAAGCTCTACCTGCTACTGACAAGTGCTCCATCTCTGACCTCTGAGCTGCTGCAACACTCCGTGCATCTCGCACCATTACACACCTCCCTGTGCCATCCTGCACTAGTGTAACACTCTTGTGCCTCTCACATTGTTGCAACATGCTAGTTCTACACAGTCCTGGAACTCCTGCAATGTAGCTCTCTTTGCCACTCCATCAACATGTGTCTCTACCCAATCAGTTAGTCCTGCTACTCCTCATCGGGGCTCCTGTAGTAAAGTCAAATCAAAGAGGTTGGGTACCTCAAGGATCCTGCCCATCCTCGTTGGGACGATCACTCTACATCGCCCCACCTCCTAACTGGAGGTATGGCTGCATGTGATCCCTCTACCCACTTGGCTCGAAGTTTCCCCCTATTGGAGGCCTCTGCATGAGTAGATGTCTCTACTCGATCTCCTCTTAGCTTCTCTAGTTGTGGCTACTCCACAACCTCCTGAAGTTGCTTCACCAATCGTGGCTCCTCCACAATTGTCTGAGACTTCTTTTGGCGCTGCATGTTGAGAAGTAATTTACTCTCCCTCTCAACCACCAAGTATCTAACCTTTTTCTTTCTCCTCAAGGCTTTGCATGCATCTTGTACCTCAAGTGCATACAATTTCTTGGCTAGCACACTAATCTGTTTCCACTTTCCCGCCATCACGAAATTTTTTGGAAAAAGAGCTGATTTTAAATCAGCGATATCTCCCTCATCCGAACTTCGATTCAGCTGATTTTTTTTTTTGAATTTGGGTCTTCTTCTGCAAGGAATCCAAAATATGCTATTTGTTTCTAAAAATTTTGTATAGAAATTTTTAGATCTGCTCTGAAAACTCTCGACCCAAAACTCAAAACTTGAAATCTCCTCTCAATATACTGTTCTCTCCTTTGATCACATTTGCTCTGATACCATGTAGAAATTTCCACCTGTAGATCACCTGGTAATGCAATATACTAAAGCAAAACACTTGATCTACTTCCACAAACAATTTAGGGGAAGCTTAATCGAACATGAGCAACATCAATAAGAACACATAGAGCTGATAAGAAGGAATCAATCACACATAACACAGAAGATATAACCTAGGGAAAGCCTTAGCCTAAAACCCCAACTCTGTATTATCATACAAGTGGAAATATAGCGAGTATTACAAAAAGAATCAGCTCAAAAACTATCCTGCTCTCTCTGCAATACCTCTGTTGCTCATACACAGTCAAAGGCCTCTATCTAACCTCTAGTCTGCCCTCCAAGCCTACTATTTCTTTGCGCAATTCTAATTGGGGTCTAGTGCAGCAACTTGTGTGAATTGGCCTCTTCACACACTCACTAACCTCTAATCCAACTGCGCAATCCTGAAGGAGATAAATCCTTCTCCATGGATGAGCTTCCTTTATAGGAAAAAATTCATCCAATTGATAGTACATTGTCCCTTCTTTGATCTCAACTGGGTCTCTGTCTGAACTGACATGCATGAGTTATTCATGAGAGAATCTTTAGTTATTTGAAGTGCAGTAGTTATATGCAAGCATGCATTAACTAACTAAACTCATATTAATTTAAACAAACTGTTTAAATCAATCTAATTGGACTTGACTCAGTGAACTGAGCCAACTAATTACTACTCAAATTAGAACTCATCCTTATCTCTTTAACTGATGGATAAATTCCTCAATTAATAGAGAAATTGTTGCATGTCCTCACATAGACCTCATGTTTGATTTTTCATAACTAATTAACTCATGGTGAATTAATTAATTTATTTTCAAACAGCTGTTAAGTTCAAATTCGAATTTTACTTCCTATTTTTAGTCCAAGGACTGACTAAAATAGGAATCCATCCTAAACTACTAAAAATAACAATGCTATTTGTAGCACTTCCATTTTTCATTCCTTGTTGCTTAATCTAGCACTGACACCCAAACTACTATTTATAGCAATGCTATTTTCAACACTTCTATTTTTAGCATTTCTTGTTGCTATTCTCAACAATTATGTGTTCATGAATACATAGTTATGAGTTTATGAATACCATGTTTATGACATTTTGTGAAATATTATATATATGTAAATCAACCTATTCATGTATTGGTTGTTCCATCTAAACTAAGTATTTGTAGCTTTAGACCTTGCTTGGACCTCCCCACTATCAAAACATATTCATGAGGAGTGATTCGATTGTCTAGGCACTAGGACCTCAACTGAAGTACACCTTAGGAGTTCAAGTTGCCAGTGGAAGTGAGTTGGTCATCATATTGCTCATAGACATTACCTCATACATGTCTTTTTTATTATATGTTTATGTTGTTGTATCGAGCAGGCGACGAAGTTTAGACTCATTTTATGTGGGTGAGAGATCTAATTGCTAGGTCTAGAGGTAATGAGGGCGGAACCTACCTTATAGCCCACTGCTCACCGCTTGTCGCCAAATTCATGGCACGGTGCATAAGAATGCACTATCGAGGTTAAACAATCATATAAGTTTTCCAAGGTGGAACCGCAAGGTTGCCTTATCGCTCACCGCCCACCGCTACTCGCATCTTGTTTGTCGTTAAATGTTGCGGTAACAAGATTGTGGTGGTGTAATGTGGGCCTAACTATATGGCCCACTAAGTTGACTTGTTAAGACTATGTGGGCTTGATGTGGTAAGTTCAATGACATTTTCCTCTGTTAATACACCTAAACTTTAATAAAGTATAACTTCTGACTCAGGGCTTAGATCAAAGCAAGTGTGATACCGCTAGAAATCTCTCGACTAGTTGAACATGGCAGTGGCATCAAGAGTGAATTTTGCAAACTTGCAAAAATAAGGTTTTTACTAACCCCTTCTTCATAACAAAACTTGGAGGTCAGGTTAAGTTAGCAAGTAACACCTCTCACAACCCAAGGTAGTCTAAGGGGGGTGGCAAGTGGTCATGTCTATAATGACAACATGGTTTGAGATCTGATCTTTCAAGGCTTATTGCAATTGAACTATATGAGAAATTGATGCTTGATTTCCCATGGAAATAGAATTACACTTGGCTCCTTGCTCATCATTGACTTGAAGTTGGTAATATCTTAATCTTCCTCTCCATTTGCACTTTAGATGTTATTACCATATTAGTGTTCTTAATCTAATACTTGAGTTCCTATTGTTGATCATCTACCTTTTTTTTTTGATAAAATGAGAGTGGGTCCTTCTATTCAACTTTAAAAAACAAGTTACATAATATACATAAAACCTGAAGGCCTTGTGGTCCATAGATTTTTCGAGCCACACTAAGCCTTGGTAAATGAGCCAAAGGTCCAGAATTCGGGCTAAGGGCCCACCAAACAAAACAACGAGACCTCTGTAAAGTCAGCCCTCACCAAAACTGTACGATCTGCCTCCTGAGACCTAACGGTCGGGAAGCTATTTCGGAGAGCTTAACTGCACACTTGTTAAACTTTAAATCGGACCCAATAAGCTTAATAAGTCAGTGATCTAAAGGATTTCGGGTCCGCCAAGGAGGATAACCCTCGAGCATGTTATCTGCCCGAAATCCCCCTGATGTACGCGATCCCAGCCTTGTTGAGAAACTAGCTCGGGATTTAACAACCCTTACGTACCTGAAGCCTGATAAAGTCACCACTAATGTGAATTTTCGGTCCGTTTGGCCTGTTAACTGCCCGTTTGTATGCCCCGCGAAATTCATAGGATAGCTTCTATGTCGTTTGTCTACCAACACATTAACGATGCTCCCGACATTGCTAATTAAGAGGCCATATTTAGTATATTTCAGTTTCATATGAATATTATTCATGTATATTGTATCCCGCCTGAGAACCATGGGTTTGTAGATTACTGGGTGCACTTTCCCACCCGAAGACCAAAGATAGATATTGGCTGGGTACCTGATATCCTGTTCGTTTATTTTCATGAACTGTCTCATCGTGTAGCCATTATTCTTCATCCTACCTATTTCCTCTACTATAATAGAACTCCCTATTCGAAGTCGCCTGTTTAAGACATTCTTCCCTCAATCTTCCCTGGGATCTCTGTCCAGTCATATTTTTTATCGCTCTTTGAACAGAGTACGCCTTCATTAGCCAAGATATCCGCTAATTTGTTTGTTGTTCAGTGTACATGTATAAAACTAAGTGTCCTCATGTTCTGCAAGTGGGATTAAATACATTGATAGTCTTGCAGAAGCCGCCAATGTCTCGAAACTTTGTTTGGAGCTGAGCCATAACTAATTTTCTTGACCAAATTAATAATCAATTCAGAATCCACTTTCAATTATGGTATTATGTAGATTTGAGTCCCTCAATATTTCTAAGCATTGCTCAAGAGCCATGAGCTCTGCCATGTTATTAGTGGCTTTCCCCAAATGACTATGAAATATAGTTTTTATGAAACCCTTTTCATCTCTTATGACTCCTCCATAACCAACCATGCTAGGGTTTCCTTTTGAGGCTCCATCTATATTGCATTTCATGAAACCCTGAGGGGGAGGTTGCCAGAAATTCTTATCCACTATTATATGACTTACATTCTTGTTTTTGCCCTAGGGGAAAGCCCCTATAGACCCAAATGCAGTAGTATCTGCATATCCAAATATCTAGGCTGGTTCTCAGGGGGGTTTTTTATGAGGGTTCCTACTATCTCATTGAGTTGTCTTATTATCTGAGCCATGATGCTCTGGGAGGAGCTTTTCATTGTTTTGAATATTCTGTTGTTGTGTTCTTTCCAGTCATCCCAGATTAGAAAGCTTGGAACTAAAGCCCAAGCTGTGTTGATTATTTCATTATCAAAGAAACTTTTCCTCCAGATATTCAGAGTACTGGTAATGTTGCCCATGTCCCTGTCTGTTTGTCTGAATATTGAAGCTACCCAATTCCACAAGGTGGATGTGAAAGGGCAGAGGGTGAGTAGGTGATCCATAGTTTCTTCTTGTAGTTCACATAGCTGGCATCTAGATGGACCAGATACTCCTCTTTTCCTCAGGTTTTCCCAAGTCAGAAATTTTTTGTGTTGCACTAACCACGTGAAGAGTTTGATTTTCATCTAGCTTTGGTTCTACCATAGGTCCTTCCATAGCCTATCAAGGTTTGGAAAATCAAACCAAAGGGACATACATTTGGCTTCTTTGAGGTTAAAGTTGCCTTCATTGTTTTTTCCCCATCTCAGTTGGTCTGAAGATGCTGATGTTAGAATATTTCTTTGGTCCAAGATGGTTGTTAAAGCTTTTGCCTATACCTTCAACGGGGAGTTGTCACTGTATACCAGGTTCTTCCATATTCTCCATTTTCCCTTGCTTCTATCCTGATCCCAAAAGTCATCTACCCTGAGTAACCCTTTGTTGTCAGTATCGTTCTTGAGATTGACAAATTCTTCTCTTAACAGTTTAAGTTCCTGTTGCCAATTATCTTCCCAAAACCAAGCAAGATTTCCATCTCTGATTTCCCAAAAATTGTGTTTTTGAACAATTTCTCTATTCTCCTAGGCTTTATTCCAAATGTGGGAGCCTTTGATGAGCCCTGACATTCTAATATGGTCCCTTTCTTGCCAGTTGTTTGCATATTTCTGTTTCCAAATTTTGGCCCAAGGAGAAGCTGATTCTTTTAGCCATCTCCATCATAGTTTTGCCCCCAAAACTTTGTTTAGTGTTTCAGGGTCATCAAGTCCCAAGCATCCATGCGTTTTAGGTTTACAGGTCTTTTCCCAGGCTACCAAAGCCCATTTTTTTCTCTTCCCCTTTGCCCCAAAGAAAATCTCTTTAGATATTTATGAATTGTTGCATAACTCCTTTAGGCGCTAAAAGGGCTGAAAACATAAAGATGGGGACTGTTTGGAGGATAGCTCTTGTGAGCACTAGTCTTCCTACTAAATTCAAAGACCTATTTGTCCACTTCCAGATTTTGTCTTGGATTTTATTAATAACAGGCTCCCAAATTGCTTTGCTCAGAGGTTTGTCTGTTAGTGGCACTCCCAAATATTTGGAGGGTAGCATATCTATTTGAAAGCCAAGAATTCTAGATATATTTCTCTAAATAGCAATGTCAGTATTAAAAAAGAAGGTCTTTGATTTGGTAAGGCTTACCTCTGTACCCACAGCCTTTGCAAAGTCACTCAAGATTTTCTTGTAGGCTAGAGCTTCCTTGACTGTGGGTATACCCTACAGCATGGTATCATCCACAAATTGTTGATGGATCAAAGCATCTCCATTCAGGGTGAGTTTGAGACCCTGGATTTTGCCTTTTGCTTTGGTAGATTTGATAGCTTTACCTAGCCCTTCCATCATGAGAATAAAGAGGAAGGGTGAGAGTGGGTCTCCTTGTTTGAGCTCTCTTGAAGGTTTAAAGGTTTTGGATGGTGAACCAATTACCAGGATTGAAAAATTGGATGTGGTTACCAGGGCCATTACCCATCTTATCCAGTTATGATCAAAGCCATATGCTATTAGAACCTCCCTGATGTATGCCCAGCTTAGTTTATCATAAACCTTCTCTAGATCAAGTTGTATAATCATTCCTTCCTGCCTATTGCTCTTCAGTGAGTGAACCACCTCGTGAGCTTGAATGATGTTGTTGAGAATTTGCCTGCCTTCCACATATCCAGTTTGCTCCTCAGACACGAGAGTTGGAAGAAGGGGCTTAAGCCTATTTGCAATTATTTTGGAGACGATTTTGTACACCACATTGCATAATGCTATTGGTCTAAATCTGTCTGGTGTTATAGCATTATCCTTCTTTGGAATCAAGGATATGAAAGAGGTGTTGAGCGCCTTCAAAACGGTTTTGTTTTTCCTTGAGTCCTCCACCACATCGAGGATATCGTGCTTGACTATGTCCCAACATGCTTTAAAGAATTCAACATTGAAACCATCCAGACCGGGCGCTTTCCCATTTTTCATCTCTTTGATGACTTCACTAACCTCCTCTTCATTCACTGGCTTGTTTAGATTATAATTGTCTTCTCTTGTCACCAACTTAGGAATATGCTTTGTAAAGTCATTGATGAATTATGATCTGTCTATGAGAGGTTCCTCTACTATTCCTTGGAAATGTTGAACCAGAGAAACTTCTATTTCTTTGTGGGTATTGAGTCGGTTTCCTTGAGAATCTTTGATTTTTGAGTTCTTGTTATGAGACCTGTGATCCATGGTAGATTTATGAAAAAACCTTGTATTCCTTTCTCCTTCTTTTAACCATTGTACCCTCGATTTCTGCTTCTAGAATATCTCCTCTTACTTGCATAATCCTTCCCATTCCTATTGATGATAGTTAGCTTGTTCCTTTCTCTCCTAGTTGAAGCCATCTGTGATGAGGAGCTAATTAATTTCCTATAGATTCCACTCAATTACTTTTTTGGTTTCAAAGGTGTTGCCAAACTCATTCTTATTCCAATCTTTAAGCATGAGTTTGATGTGTTTCAATCTTTGCTACAGAAGGAACATTTTAGTGCCTTGAACTTGCATATCCTTTGTCCACCATTTTTCAATATTGCTAATGAAGTCAGGATGGGTAAGCCAAATGTTTTCAAACCTGAAAGGTCTGTTTTTTGGAGTACCTATAAAGGACGCTTCAAGTTGAATAGGCCAGTGATCCGAGCCACCAAAAGGGAGTATAGCTGACAAGTCAAGGCCTGTAAGGATGAGGTTCTCCGAGATAATGAATCTGTCTAGTTTGGAGGCCACTTGAGACTCTCCTCCCCTTTATTATTCCAGGTAAAGATACCATTACTTGTCTCTGTATCTACTAGGCTCATGTTGTTTATGAAATTCTGAAATGCTATGGAATCTTTGACGAGTGATCTGGTTCCAACTTCTTCTTCTTCTTTTTTTCTTTTTTTCCGATAGGGATCTGATCATGTTAAAGTCCCCTCCCAGAATCCAGAGGATACCCGAATGTCTTTCTCTTAATTCCTCCAATGAGGTAAGAAGCCTGAGTTTGTCTTCAGGCTTTTGTGGACCATAAACATTTGTGATTAAATAAACTTCCTTGTCCCCCAAAAGTTGGATTACCACTGATAGATAGTTCTTGGATGCTTCAACATCTAGGATTCCCATTTTCTGAGGGTTCCAAAGTGTGAGAATTTCTCCTATTGTTTTATCTGCTTTAACTTCTAGACATTCATATTTAATCAGCGATTTGCTGTGTATTTCTCTTATTTTGTCTATTGAACAGTTTGTTTCCTGGGTAAATATCATGTCTGGTTTTTCCTCTTTCATTTTATTGCTGAGATTTCTTTGTTTACTTTTGCTTCCTAGACCTCTAATATTCCATGTTGTAAGCTTCATTAAGAAAGATTTGTAAATGAATAACTAGTTAGGTCTTTCATCTTACCTGAGTTGATCATGAGTTTCCCACACTCTATCAGCAACTCATTCTGTCTTTTCCTACCTGGGTTCTTGGGAGCTTGTCCCATTGTTGCTTCCATCGTTTTAACCCCTCCGTTGTCCTGACTGCCATAATTTCTTTTGACCCCCACACCTTTTTTCTAAGTTCTCTAGAGGAATAGCTGTTGCACTCTGTTAAACTCCTCTTGAGGTAATGAATCCACTCCTTTGGTTTGTCCCTGCTCCAGGAAATTTTCCAGATCGAGATGTTCCCTTTTAAGAATATCTTGCAGATCATGATCCTCCATTCCCACTTCACTTGGGGTCATCTCTTGGTCCCTATCAAGTTCCATAGTGCTCGACAGATCCTCCTTGTGTTGGTTGCTTTCAGGTCTATTCTCCATGTTGTCCACCTTTTCCTTTTCTACATGGCTCTCCTCCAGTTCCTGGTTCTCTCTATCGTGCCCCTCTTCCTCTTCTAAAATCTTGAACCTATTCTAACTAAGCTGCTTTTCCTCATTTTATTTCTTCTGGTTCTTTCTCCCTCCTCTACCTCTACCTCCCATTTTGGTGAAAATGTCCATTTCTTTCCCTAAGGTGGCTTTAATACTGCTCTCGATTTTGTTTAAAGGGTAGTCTCTGAAGAGGTGCCTATGTTCATGGCATTTGCGGCATCAGAAATGGACATGCTCGTAGTCCACTGCTTGCACCCATTCTTCATCATAGACTTCTAGAATTATCTTATTCGGTAGAGCTCCCGAAAGGTCCATTTCTACGCATATACGTGCAAAGGAGGTGTATTTTCCTTGCAGTGTGGCCTCTGATATTTTCAAAAAATGCCCTAGTTTATTGCCTATGGATTTTAATGATTCTGGCTGCCAATAATCTAGAGGCAGGGAATAGAGTCTTACCCATACCAGAACCGAAGTAAATGTCTCTCGTTCCGAGACAAAATTCATCATCCATGGCTGCATATAGAGGCCTGTAGTAGCATAAAAGTACGACCCTCCTTCAAACACCCTGTCTTTATGCTCTATGTTTGTAAAAATGTCTGTGAATAAACCCTTGGATCTAAGGTGCAGATCTATGTCTTCCTTAGGTTTCCAACGATTCTTTATCCATGCATTTAAATCTTTCTCCGTAGGCCATAACCCCGTGAATTTACATATCACTGCATAATTCGCCATGTGCTCCATATGCGCCTGTAGCGCTGGATTGCTTAACACAGCTCGGGGTATGATGGTCGCCCTAGGTTTACATGGTCCTGCCCTACTTCTATGCTCAGCTTTCTTACTGTCTCCCTCTATTCGCTTCTGTTTTCTGACTTCTTCCTGCTTATCTTCCTACCCCTGTGTGTTTATGTTCTCTTGTTTCCTTTTTCTTGAACTCCCAGTTTCGCTTCTAGCGGTTTCTTGAAACGATTGGAGACTGCCTGCCTGTAGGAGGGAGCAGAGCACCCCGCCCCCCTCTCGCCCCTCCATGGTGCCCAACACTGATTTTCCTTTGCAAACCCCAGCTTCGCGCGTATTTTTTCACTAGGTTTTCAGCCAGCCTTCTTGTCTAGACTTTGGTTGATCATCTACCTTCAAGAACATAACTTCCACCATGTTTGGTTGACTGATAAGCAAGTTGGATTTCAATTATGTAGATATAAGTTTCTAAGGGAAGCTTTTGCATACTTAGATCACCTATCACCAAAGTGTAATTCAATGAGTTATAAGAGGCATCTAGGACAAAATGTACAAGAGTGCATTATGTATGTATGTTTGTGGCAAGGAGTAGTTTTACTTATCATTTGTAGTTATCATGTAAAGGAATCCCCATAGGCCTAATTAGTACATAAAGAGTTTATGCATGTACGCTTTTTCAATGATGATGCATCCCTATCTATTGAAGATCCTAGGTATAATATGGTAGAATTTATCCTCACACTTACACCCAAGGTACTAATCCATTATTAATAACCACTAAACCCTCTTATTATTGCTATAAGCATATTGCAAATGGACACCCCCAACTCTCAAACCTGAAGTATGAGTAGGGAGACAGTTTGAATTCATGTTCTTCTCAATGATCACTAGAGTCATGAAGAAATTTCTCAAGAAGTATAGACATTGAGCATCCAATTGGATGAACAATCCTCTTACCTTTGAAAAATAAAGGGATGATGGAAACATGAGGATCCGAGATTGAAAATCAAGGGAAAAGATTGTTGGAAAAAGAGGATCCCATGGAAAAAGAGTCCATTAAGTGCTAGAAATTGGGTAATTTATTAAAAATAGAAGTCTCCCACCTTTAGTGGGAATATGAAGGGGAAAAATGAAGTTGAATCTTGGTTGGTAAACATCGAGAGGCCTATGTTGCTATATCATTTTAATCCCTTGGAAAAATACCAAGATCTCTAATGACCAATTCACCTACGATACATACATCTGCGGGCAATATATAAAGAAGAAGGAAAGGGTGGATGAGGAGCACCTAGATTGGGACCAGTTCAAGTCATGCCTGAGAAGAAGTACCAAATAAAGATGTACAACCACATGAAGTGGATGAGTATTACTCAATGGAGTAGGGAAATGCGACAAAGGAGGAATATGGGTGCAAGTTTATGGAATTAGACAAATATCCCCATGGACTCTGTGAGTAGTTCTAAGTTGGAAGGTTTATTGGAGGACTTAGGGATAATATTAGAGATAGAGTCAAAAGCTTCATGCTAAAGATCCCAAGATAAGTGATAAAAAGGACTAAATTATGTGGTTCAACAAAAAAAGAAATTAAGTTGAAGACTCAATCAAAGGATTAGTCGCCACAAGACTTGGAGATAGAAGTATGATCAATAAAACTCCGTCCCAACACTACCACCTAAGGCCCAAAAAAACAAGCATGGAGGAAGAATAAAATACCATAATCGAGGAATCATATATGATTTCCCAGATGAATTACTAAAGTGGTCATTGACCCACAAGATGAATTATAAAATAAACTAAGTACTAGGAGCCGCTTCAATATCTAATTCACCTTACAAATCTAGGACCAATAACCTACGTGAGCTTAAGATGCAATTGTAAGAACTGCTATACAAAGGCATAATTCACTTTTCCATATCTTTCTCTAACTTTTCTCGAGAAACATGAAAGATAAAAAGAATATATAATGTCATTCACTGCAGAAATTATAGGTAAGATTGCATCATTCGTTTGCTTGAGGCAATCCGTTATTCCTGCATCATGAGAATTGTGCAACAAAACTTCATATTTGCCCAAAAGCATTTTAATAATATGTTGATAAAGAAATACATTATAAGATTTTATTATTTATATAGTTTTTTAATTAAGTATGATTAAACGTAAATATATTTTTATTTCCGTATAAAAAACAACGTCACCATTTTCAAATGTGGAAACACATTCAAAAAATAAAAAATATAATATAAATTTGCATACATTTATGATAAAACCATAATTTCATTAATTGTGTTGGCCCAGAATAGTTTACATGTATTGTAGTAGAGTATAGTATCCATTCGTTCTCCTTATAACAAATTATACTTGCTTTTCAAGAAAATCAAAGATATTGCGATAAAGATTTATTATAATAGTTATTTAATCAAAAAAATATCGTTGCTTAATAGCAATTATATTAATAATGTTTTTAATAAGAATGGTCTTATAGGTAAATCAACATTTATTTTTGATACAACACCAATGATTGTGTTTAGTTTTTCATTGAGATAGATAATTTGGTAAAACAATTCTAAATTTATCTTAAATTAAACTATAAGTGGAAGAAAAAAATAATACTCTTAAACCCTGTGGTTCATGAACAATGTTTCTAGTTTATCCATTCTTTTACTCATAATTATCATTAATATATCTTTTTTCCTCGGGAAAAATGTAATTTTCATTAGAAATATAAGAAAATTACATGTTGTATGATACTGCAGATATGAACTGATGTCAGCAAAAAGGGAGTACTGTTTAGAGCTATTATAAATTTTACAAAAATTATTATGATGCTTACTGATAATAAACTTCTAAAGAAGTCCAGTAAGTTTCTGAGAATATGAGTTTTGTCCAAAAATATACTGAAAACTGGTAAGTTATATACATAGAAGGAGAAAGTAAAAGAAAAGCTGCTGAATGATCTAGCGATCATTCTAATAGGAGCCAATCATGTCCATGAAAGGACGATGATAGTAACTGTAGAAACTGTCGCCCCTGTATTCCTATATCTACCATTGACCTCTGTTCAGCTGCGCTGCCTCTTTGGATAAATGATCAATGATCTCATTCCTTTCCCTATATATATGTGAGCATGCAAATGAATCAAATTGGGACTGTAGAGAAAGGATATCAGCCATAATATCTCTAAGTGTGTGCAAGTGACAATGATTAACTTCATTTGTCGAGTTAATTATGAGTTGTGAGTCTCCGAATATCTGAAGTTGTTGGCAATTTTGTTATTTTGCAAAAAGGAGAAGGTATTTTAGACTGCTCAATTCAACATAGTTGTTGGTGCCTCTGCCAAGGCCGACCTTGATTCTATAAGACACTATATGATCCATATGCAGCACTACCCCTCCACCACAACCTTCAGCTTGTGCTGAGCCATCAAAATAACCCCAGGGGGAGTTTATGTCTATGGATTCCTGGGTAATCATCCAAGGGGGTCAGATGTCCTGGTCCTCTGGGAGCGAATTGTATAAAGCCAACAATGAAATACTGGAGGAGTCCCAATCTATTTTGGCATTCTTGATAATGGATTTGTTCCTGTTAAGGAAGATTCCCCAGCAAAATCACAGTGGAAGGCATCTAGTTTTCTAAGAGTTGGCTTTTATCCACCATATTTGCCAAGCCTCTTCAATATCTCGTCCTGACCAATCAATATGTAGTTTTAGTGAAGTGAGGATCCTTTGTCAGAAGGCTTTTGAGACATAACAAGCAAAGAAGAGATGAGAAGTATCTTCCTCCTGCATCCTACACAAACAACATCTAGAAGGCCCGCAGTTTGCACGACGCCTCAACATTAGTTCAGTGGGAACCTTGTCTGTTAAAATGCACCACATGAAAAGTCTAGATTTGGGAGGGGACTTTAATTTCCAAATATGACTCCACCACCAAGAGAAATCACCTATGTGTCTGGCTGCCATTGTATAAGCATAACCTGATTTACGGGAGTATCTGCCTTGGGGATCCAATGCCGAGATAAGGACATCTTGATTGTCGTTTATACGCACATTGGCCTCCTCTAATGAGCCTATGAATCTCTGCCAATCATCGACCCAAATTGCCGAAATGTTGAGCATTCTGTTGTCCTTCCAGGTCTGGTTTTACCACCTACCCTGAATACCATCTGCTATATGTGATAAGTGGGTGATGCCTGAGTCTTGAAGGAAATTGCAAAGAGGACGGGGGAGAATATGGCCATTCCCACATCCACTCCACGCATCCAAACCAATCCTCACTTGATCTCCATTGCCAACTTTCCAAGCCAGACCACGCTTGATCAGAGAGATAGACTGAGATAATGCTTTCCAAATTATGGGGGATCCAGTTGTAGGAACTGAAGGTCTACGGATCCATTCCAGAATTGACAGTGAATATATGTACTTATGATAAGTGATTTCCTGCCAAAGACTTCTGGAATTAATAAGTTGTCAGCCCAGTTTTGCAACCAAAGCCTCAACTATTAAATGCAAATTTTTTATGCCCCAACCCCCTAGCTTTTTGGGTTTGTCAATGTTGTCCCAATGGACCAAAGAAAAAGTTCTCCCTCGAATTTGTCTGCGCCAAAGTAAGCGACAACATAATTGTTGAATTCTTTTTAAAATGCCTTTAGGAATCCAGGTTAGCGACATCCAGTAAACCGGAATAGCTTGTAGGATACTTGAGGAGAGTTAACCTACCTGCTCTAGAAAGCCATCTCTGTTGCCAAATATTGATTCTGCTTTCAATCTTGGCTATAAGCCAAGTCTAATCTGCTACGCAATAACCATTTGGTTTCAATCTGAAACCCAAATATTTAAGACCATGATCCAGATCTTGACGCTCATATTCAAAAAATTGGGTAGCTAATCTTGCTTCATTCAGCTGGCAGGAAACTATGATAATAGTTGATTTTGTAATATTTGGCTGCATGCTTGTAGCTATACAAAAAAGATCTAGAGCAGCCTTGAAAGCATATGAGTCTTGAAAAGATCCATTTAAAAAAATCGAAACATCTTCAACAAATAAAAGATGGGTTATAGAGGACATATCCGAGAGCCTGACTCTAGCCAAAGAGCCTTCCTCTCTGCCTTTTGTTATCACTCTACTGAAGCCTTCCATGATGAGGAGAAAGAGCAACGGGGAGAGAGGATATCCCTGCCTAAGGCCTTGTTCCAAATGAAAGAAACCTGAAACTGCTCCATTGATGAGAATACTAAAGGAGACTGAAGTAAGACAGCCCATGATCCAATTGATGAAAGCAAAGGGGAAGCCAATGTGAGTGAGAGTTGTCCTGAGGTATGACCAACAGGTACGATCCAAGGCTTTGGAAATATCAATTTTTAGGATGACAGGCTTTTTATGGAGCTTCTTAATCGAGTGAAGAGCTCCCGGAGCAGTACCAATTGCTTCATGGATTTGGCGATGGCTGAGAAAGGCAAATTGTTCCTTGGATATCATTAGGGAGAGAAAGGGTTTAATACAGAGGGCTATTGTTTTGGATATGATTTTGTAAATGTTATTGCAGAGGGATATGGGTCTGTAATCTTCAAAAGAGGAAGGGTTATCAGATTTGGGTATAAGGGCCAGGAAAGTCGAGTTGAAGGCCTCCAAAATTCTGCCACACTTTCGGCTTTCTTCAATGGTCGGAATGAGATCATCTCCAATTAAATCTAAAAAAGAACTGAAGAATTCAACGGACCACTCATCAAGGCCCAGGCTCTTATCATTATGAAAGCACTTCAACACAACTTCAAGCTCTTCTCTAGTAATTTGAGAGTTTAGTTTTTTTTTTTATAATTTAAAATAATTTTTATAATAAAAACATTAAAATGATAAAAACACATACCATGTCACACTATCCCTATGATATATCACATTAAATTAAAGATTACTCTGTAAGGAATATCAATAATGCGGCTATCCCACTAAATTGAATTAGTATCAAGTTACAATATGAGAATTAAAAATAATACTAACAAATTTATATTTGCATACATAACATTATTATATTAATCGGTTAGTCATATATAAATATGTTATATTAAATACCTACAACATTTATTTCATTATAGTTTTGTTTTTATAAAATAAATTTATATTTTTTCCTTATTAAAAAATTATTTATAATTTTTATGGTATAATGTTTATATTATATTTTATCCATTTTATGTATACCATGCTGGTATTATTTATTAATTATACAGTATATATTTAGTTATTTTATATAATAAAACATATGAAATTTTGTGATATAATAAAATATAGAATTAATATATATTTTAATAGGATTATACCCTCTAAAATTTTGGCTTGCTTTCAAATTTCAAAGTTCTTCTTGGCTTTTTCCTTGATGGTTGCAAACACTCGGGCTCATCTCATGAGCTCTTGTTGAGTTTTCACACCCTCTTCACTTGATTGATCACCGATCGTCTTTTGGCATGTTAATTGCTATGTCATGCTTGCAGTTTGTTCTAATTTTGAAGGTTTGTCTTTGTGTGTATGAGTTGTTTTCCCTTTGTCGACATCAATCACCAGGCACATTCACCTCACTTTCATGAAGTTACAAAAATAACACTCTCATGTGCTGAACAACAAAGCTAAAAGGAAAATCTCTGTGATAATGGTAACCAGGCCATCGTACCGAATGAGACTCCTACACCAACTGGTGTGAGGTCTAGTTGGGACTTCATGCCGGGGAGATCCCCTGAGTATTGGTGGGTCCAACACTGTCAACATTTCTGGCGCTAGAAGGAGGGACTCTAATTGTTTATGGTTGAATGTCCTCTCAACCCCACGTATCTATCATCTGGTCAAGGCAGTAACATGAACTCCCTCTCTCCCACGCACAACTCTAAAGCTGGTTACACCTCACCTCCCAGACCCGAACAAGAAATCTCATATCATCAACTTCGCTCAGTTTGTCCCATCACCTGTCAATTTTCCAAAGTTGTTGGACTGATCCCAGGAATACACAACCTTCCCTCTTCGCAAAGGAAGCAAAAGACTACACCCACAGGAGTCGTAGTCTCGTCCATTAAAGAAGTAATCCAACACTACCACCTAAGGCCCAAAAAAATAACAAGCATGGAGGAAGAATAAAATACCATAGTTGATGAATCATATATGCTTTCCTAGATGAATTACTAGGGTGGCCATTGACCCACAAGATGAATTATAAAATAGACTAAGTACTAGGGGCCACTTCAATATCTAATTCACCTTACAAATCTAGGACCAATGACCTATGTGAGCTTAAGATGCAATTGTAGGAATTGCTATACAAGGGCATAATTCACTCTTCCATAGCTTTCCCTAGCATAATTCACTAGTGACTAATCACCTCTTCAACCTAAAAAGTTCAAACTATAGTTGATGGTCACCAAAATCAACAAGGAGATATCAAACGTAAATGTAAAGCATATCCTAACAATATAGCTCCTTTCATAAAATTATTTTCCATCATGTTATTAAAAATTTTCATTGTTCACCTAAAACAAACCCCAACATAACTCTCCTTGCCCCCTTTTTCTTTGTTGTCGATACTTCATATACTTTCTAATGACCAAAATATACATAATGAGTATGATATTGATCTTTAGTTAGCTAAAATGCACTTTAGTGACATTTAAACAACAACAAAAATCTCATTAGAGAGTACAATTGTAGTACTTTACCTGAATTCACTAATTGGACATAGCTATATACTTCAAAAGCTTAGATATTATACTATGAAATAAAGTTTTTTTTTTGGTTGGTGAAAAAGTGTGGTGCCAATATTGACTCCTCCCCAGTTTATGTGTCTCCAATGATAACCTCACATTTGTGCTCTAATTGATGGATTCATCAACGCACACAACAGTGGATTTTAGCCAAGTGATGTATAGGCGTTTTTAGTGAAATATATATCATATTCACAACCTCATTGTCGAAGAAACCTGAAATGGATATTGTAAGTTCGCATTTTCTCTCTGATTGAAGTAAGATGCATTAGACGCTTCATGATTAAGGTAAGGTGCACTTGGACTACAAAGAATTCTTTGGTGGTTTTTAATTTAAAAATGCATGCCATCATTGTATTGAGTTGAACAAAATCCAGTGTAGATAAAACACAAATTGGATAATTTTATGCAACTTTGTTGTTTTCTGTGACTAAAAGTAGCATTGAAAATAATCTGCTGAAATTAGGAAATTGCGAGAGGGAGGAGAAAGTGGAAGAACGTACAATATCCACAGTAGTGAACATCCATCGCTCCCAATGGGATGAAGTAAGAAAATACCTCATTGTGGTCTTCAAAACAATTATAAAGGAACTGTCAAATTTTATCTGCTGAACTATCCGTAAATTTCTATGGACTATATCTTCAAAGCGCTCTTTTCCTCCTTATTTTATATCTTCAAACCCTGCTGAAAAGTCTCAAGGCACAACGTCCACCGGTTAACAAGTGCTTGAAATACTTATGTAAAAGAATCGAAGAGCATAGGAGCGAGATGCATCAAAGGGTGAGGCTTGCTTACTCCCGACTCTTGGCTGGTAATTGTACATTAAAGATTCCAACAATTTATATCACATTTGTGTGTTTTTATTATTATTATTTATTATTTATTATTTTTTGTTTGAACTATTAAACCATGGTGTCCCAAATGAATGCATTCATCACCAAAATGGCTTCAAACTTGCATACAATGTGTTACCCTTTCACCATTATTTAACAATATTTTATGTATTTCGTGTGTTATTGGGACGATATATCTTTTTAATGATCTTATTTTTCGGAAAAAGTAAAGTTTGGATGTTTAAAATGGAATAAACCATTAAACCTCAAATGTTTAGTGGAATTATAATTTCTTTTATATTCTATTAATGAAATGGAATTATAATTTTGCATGAAAATTTTGTGATATTTAATGAAAGATTTTAATTAAAAAAATGGGTAAGAAAGAATTGTAATTAAAAAGATGGGTTATTATTTAGTTTATAAAAGTAGAACTACACTAGATAGTTAGAAACTCATAGACTTATAGTTACTTTATAATATGGATCATAGAAGCATATATGCATTCTGTTTAACTTTACATTTAAATCTATAATTTTTATGGATGAAACATATTTTATTAATTATTAGGTTAGATTATACTCCACTTGTAATGGTGGGATGGTGTTGGTTGTGAATAATCTCATATGTATAACAATCTTGAAACAAAGATGATTTATCATGCATTATCCATATTTAAAGTTTTAAAGTTACAATAAGTGAGATATAAATTTATTTTTCCATCTAGAAAAAAATAAAATGATTTTGGGGTTAGAAACGTTAAGAATTATTGCAAGTTTATCAAGTACAATGGTGTTGTCAGATATCCCAACCTCCATTTGCATATCGAGATGCAAGGTAGGAAAGTGGAGATTTAGGTAATGCATCTTTGTAGCATTTTGGGGCACTAGGGTTGACTTCTAGTAGTATGAGTCTTGTCCATCCACATGAGCAATCTCCTCTTAGTTTAGTGCATTCCCATGAATTTAAAAATGTTAAAAACATTAAGAATTGACGCAAGTTTACCAAGTATGTTACTGCTTTGAGATTTCCCAACCTCCATTTGTGGATTCAGATGTGTAGAGTCTCATCACTGTTTTGTTTTTGACACTCTTTTCATCCATTTTTCCACTTTTCATCATCATTATCAACTCAAATAAGCAGTAAACTACATATTTTGACATGGTAAGGTACTTAGATGTCTTATTTTTCATATTTATTAATATGCCTTATTATTAAGTTAAAAGATTGCAATAAGCTACATAATTAATACGATTTTGCAGTTGTTTCATGATTTCACAACTATCTCCATGGTTTGTCGAATTCCAATACTTCAGACAACCAAAGAAGCACATGGGGAGATGGGGTTTGATCTCCTCGTGGATCTCCTCCTATTTTCCCGAGCCAAATCATCAAGGAAATCGCCTAGTGGCACAGTCAAAAAAGCAGGTCAATACGTAGATAAGCAGAGCAGAGAGAGTTGGGATAAATCACGACTATTTGATTTGATTTCCAAATAGCAAATCATAGAGAAATGTTATTACTCTGTTACATATTAAAATTCAATCTAGGATTGTTTTAATATTTATAAGGCATAAAAGTCTCAATATGTTGAGCACAAATCCTATATATATAACTCTATAAACAGAAAGCAAAGAGGCATGTAGATGATCTTTGAATGACTGTTTGAAGTTTTATAATTTTGTTCTCTTTAATTGAAGAAGTATTTTCGTCAACCTCATGCGCAGTTAGTTGTTGAATTAAAGTTTTAAAACCGATAGTTTTGTGGAGGTCCCTTGTAGACAGTTGAGGTTCAATCTTTTACGTTTAGCTCAGTCATTTCATTTTCATTATTTCCAGAATTTCTTTATCGTAGCTTAAGTTTCTTTGTAGTCATTTGTTTACAGTGTTTCTTTTGTTGTCTACCAAATTCAATCATTTATATGCTTTCTAAAATAGGACCATGTATATACTCTTGTCCTTTTCATAGCAAATACATCTGTTAGATTGCATTCTTTTTGTTTTTGCTTTATTATTTCAAAGTTGAATTGTTAATTTCAGTGTAGAGATCTTAACATAGGATGCTTTATAAATTCATTCTAGAATAAGAGTAATTCTCTTTTAGAGCATAAATAATTGTCTTTCTAGAACATAAGTAGTTTATTCACAGATTTTAGAATAACTTTCTTTAGTTTCTTTTAAAAAATACAATTTATCTTAAAGAAGTTTTTCGTAGAATTTGCAAAGTAGTTTTCCTTTTCTATTAAATTGCATAGTATTTCTTTTGAAACTAGCGATAGTCAGTTAAATAGGATCATGATAACTTGTTTTAATTTTCTTTTCATAGTCAATTGTAGGAATTTAATTGTAAATCATCAATTTCATTAGGAATATAAGAATAACGAAAATCCTTAAAACAAACACAATCATCATTTTCATAAACTCAAAAAGGCTTCTAGCATATATAGTACACCTGCACTTCACAAGTTTACCAACTCCGGTCGATAATTTATGTAAGCAATTTAAGAACATTAAATTGACTAAACAGGATGAAAGACAACAAGGTCAAGCTTCAGATAAGGCATATTTATAGCGTTTTGGAACACTAGGGAATGACTCCTAACATTATGAGTCATGTCTCTCCATGTGCTTAATCTCCTCATGGTTTTGTGTCGTTACCCACACCTAGAGTTACTCATCTTGTTTGAGAATGTAGTGAATGTCAAAGCAAGGAACACCTTAGTTGACCACCTCCCCCTTGGACTAGTAATGATAAGCTCCCTCTATTGGAGTTAAACAATGGATGGGACCCAAACCAACTTATTAACAATTTTGGCATTAGTATTTGGGACTTAAACCATGATGACAAGGACCCCCTCCATAACCACCTTACACGGGGATTGTTTACGTCATTGCTTAATGCCTTGCTTGGTGGAAACCAACCAACAACACACTTGAAATGCAAACCATGATTGACATAGGTGTCGAGTAATTATAATTTTGTATCATGTCATCAATGATATCAGACCCTTGTTACAAGGACAATATTGTCCGAGGCCTATTATTGAAACTTAAGATAATACAAAATTGCTAACATAGAAAAGGTGGACCATGTGTGTTTTATCGATCATCAAACTTGATATTATTTTATTTTAATCTAATCTCCTAATCTACATAACCATGCTCATACATTACCCATAAATTAACAAATGGAGCAATAACTATCATGATCTAAACAATTAACACTAATATCAACGTGATGTTAACCTTGATCTTTACATATTATCATTGTAACCCTTGGGGAAATTAATTCAAACATATTTCTATGATTGGACATTCGAGAGATGAGCATTACTCTCCATCATGTGCTCAAACATGTCATGCACCAGCTATAGTCATTCATCCATTATTCCCCTTCCTTAAAACTCAAATCACTTCCATCAAGACCTATCATCCACTCCTCCAAAACCTTTTCCATGGAATTTATATCTAATTTGGCATTGAATTCCCCCAAATTAGGGGCCATCTCTTATTATTCCCATCTACTAACCAAGTGACTCATTCTGACAAGGCACCAATGTGTTCTTACTTAAAACAAATCACCCAATAAACCCTGACCACACCTATTGACTAACCTTCAAATCAATTCCAAATTGCCTCCCATTTCTTCTTAACATTGAAACTCGTGCTGTCTTATTTTCCTTTTAAAGGTGGAAATTCTAGAACCATCTATAGTGCCCATGACTTACACTACTTAAAGGCTTGTATTTTAAGTTGTCACTTAGACAAAAGTAGGTTCACCCTAGCTACAATGTTGTGTGCTTAGTGTTGATCTAGTTGGGTTGTTCCCATTTTCTCCAATGCAACATGATGAAGCTCAACAATGACATTTGGCATTTACAATGTATGATATAATTTCTGTGCAACCATCCAACATTATTTAATCTATGTTCATGCCTCTAGAGGAACCTATAATATAAATCTGAGTTATTCATTTCATTTATGGATTTCTCCCTAGAGTTCAACTGGGTACACAAGATTAGTCTTGAGATTATATTTCTATTGCAACTATTACATCTTAACTTGGAAGTCATTTGCAAGTTGGTATATGATCTTGACAATTTTTAACTAGTTTTGGGAAGTGAAGTGGATGACCTTGGCCTATTCTATTACAACTTGGAGTTGTACCTTAAAGTCCTCCATTTGAGTGGCCAAGGGATCCACCTACCTCATTAATTCTTGAGTCTTGAAGCTACCATAATGTGTTTCTAGATCTAACTAGAATTGCACGACTTCCTTTTGCTCTTTAAGCCACTTAGAGAATTATGGAGCTTCTCAATAAAAGTAGAAGGTTTCTCATAATCACCCATCTCTTCAAGCTTTGGATATTTGAAATAAACCGTGGAGCGCATTTATGTGAAGTGTTGTTTGACTACTTCAAATTGATCTAACAAGTTATCCTTATCATGATTAAGGATATCGTGTTCCCTCAATGCATCATCCAACTAAAATTGGAGCTATTTGATTGTGTTGTTAAGGTTCGTAGTTATACCACCCCACTTTTTTCTATTAGTGAACAATCTCTTTACTTGTATTCAAAATGTTCATAATGAATAGTGTGAGCAAACTTGGTGAATATTCACATAAGTAGAGGTTTGTGAATGCAAAGCAACATGGAATTTAGGTGAGCAAGTGATTGGCAACTCTAAGCAAAGTACTCCATAAAACTATGAACTTCTTGATCCTCTAAACTTATTAACTTCCCAACCTCAATGACACCCCCTATTATTTAAGATTGAATTTTTAGGTAGGCCGACTTGTCCATGTGGAGGACAAATATTATTTTTCCCTTTTTCTAACAAGAAGTCCAAATGGGACTAACTATTTAACTTATAATATTTTTTTCTTTTGGCTCAATAAATCTTAGAAGCATGAAGAGCATGCTTATCTAATGAAATAAAATAAAAATAAAAATAATTCTTTTTCATCTTTCTACTTTTTACATCAAATACATAATGATACAAGTACAATGATAATTACGAAGACTGAACCTAGTTACAGTTTTCCACATAACTAACATTGTTCATCAAGGGCTAGGGTGATAATCAGATTCTTGCAATGGAGTACCACTATCATGTAGGATACTTTCCTAAATAAAAGTATTCACCAAGGGCATGAATGGTAGTAACTTCCTTACACACCCTAAGTTGAGAGGTTTTAGGGATGCTACAACTCCAGGAATCTCTCCTCCACCCTTTGGTTGATTATTTAGATGTGTGGTCTTTGGGTTATTTTAGGTTGAGTGGGCAATATGTTAAGTGTTATGTATTGCTACCTCTAACCTCATTGAAATGGAGCCTTTCTCAAGGGGTAATATTTGATTTAGACAACTACATTAGTTTCGTGAAAAATTAATGCTTAAGTTCAACTTCCACATCTTGGAAGGGAGATTGTTGTTATAATGGCCTTGGAAACTTCCAACTCAATCAAAACACCATTGTTTGTAGTAGGAATGTCATCATCATCGAAATGATGGAAAACTATAATGCATTTATAAATTTCTCGAGGTTGAGGTAAATTTAGATAGGATGGTGGAGATGCCAATCAAGACAAGGACTACATATTCAATATTGGTAGATGTCCTTAATCTCACAACATTAGAAACTATCATATAAGGTTGCACAATTAGTTAGCTGAGCAATTGAGGTTTCAAGGGTACATACTGGCTCAGTGGTTAATGGCAGATGTTTTCATGGACTCTTTTTTACAATGCTACATACAACAAGGTGATTAACAATATTTTTTAGGCTCATCTTAAGATCCTATTGTAACATCCCTTTTTTTATAAAACTCTATGTATGTAAACCCAACTGTGTAATTATATATGTGTGTGTGGAAATAAATTGTACACTAGCTGAAGGGATGGAAAACCAGATCCAAAGACCTGAGGGGAGGCTTTTTGAGTGCTTATAGTGTAATTGGAAGGTCACAGTGTACATGTTGGGGTGCCTCTGGCATGTCTATTGGTTTTGTGGCATGCTAAGAGCAAGTCATACAACCATATTGTGTTTCCTTATTTTCAACCTAACTGGTGACCAGCCAACACTATCAGGCATTGAAGAAGATTGAATGGGGTAACATGGGAGGGGAATTATGCCCATCCATATTCTCTCCTCGGGGATAGAGAAAACATAATGGTTACCTCAAGAAGAATACAAAATACAAGATAAGGCACGACCTAGGGATATTTAAGAAGGGATGAAATAGAGTGCATGCAAGGGAGCTTTGTGAAAGGAGAGGTCAAGGTGATGTAAGAGCTAAGTCGAGCAACAGAGTTGGAATGGAATATATGAGAGCCAGTGTTCAAAATCCTGGCATGTGAACCTCATATCTCTAGTATTAAGGCCACTAGATGGTCAAGGCTAAGCCTGAAGGGTTAGAGGGAAGCTCGAGATGCTAAAACTACTTGGTGCTCGTTGTTGGCTGATGAACCACCTGAAAGGGAAATCCAACCATTGTGGTGCTTGCTAAGAGCTATTAAAACCCCTATTCAATCGACTAAATATCCCTGTAGTGCTTGCTAAGAAAGAACAATTGAGGAAACACTTGTATAGTAGGTTCATCCTCCTAGAGTTGAGCAATGGTCGTTTGAATCTTGGGTGAAGCCCTGTGTTATAACCAAAGAACAATGGATTTGTTGTCGTGCTTCGCTTGGGATTGTGAAACAACCCAAACGATGGAATCCTACTCTCAATCATGTATTTAAGCCTTGGATGTGAATTTCCCTAAACAAGCATCCCCTTAGACTTTGGATCTAGCTCAAGGGTGGTTAGTTGCAAAAACAATTGTGCAACTGGCCTATGGTTGGGTGGAGAGTTGAATTCCCTCCTTCAATTTCCATCCATCTTTAAATGCACATTTAAGTTTAGATTACTTGTGTATATTGTCTTCTGGATTGTGTTGATTCTGATCAATATATGTGAATCATTCAATGCCTTATGAATTTATAATCGTAAAAGAATGCATGAGAAATGAGGGTCACTGTGGTGCTCATGATTAAAATATTATTATTCTATGTATTCAAGAACTTGATGTTTGTTCAACTGTGTTTTCCATGGTTGTATTCATGTTTAATGTGATATTATGTGTTCATGAATATATAGTTATGTGTTTATGTATACCATGTTTATGAAATTTTGTGAAATATTATATATATGTAAATCAACCTATTCATGTATTGGATGTTCCATCTAAACTAAGTATTTGTAGCTTCAGACCTTGTTTGGACCACCCCACTTTCAAATCATATTCACAAGGAGTGATTCAATTGTCTAGGCAATAGGACCTCAACCGATGTACACCTTAGGACTTCAAGTTGCCAGTGGAAGTGAGTTGGTCGTCATATTGCTCGCAGACATTACCTCATACATGTATTTTGTATTATATGTTTATGTTGTTGTATCCAGTAGGAGACGAAGTTTAGACTCATTTTATGTGGGCAAGAGATCTAATGGCAGGGTGTAGAGGTAACCTTGAGGGCGAAACCTACCTTATAGCCCACCTCTCACCTCTTGTTGCCAAATTCATGGCATGGTGCATCCTATGAGAGTGCACTATCGAGGTTAAGCAATCATGTTAGATTTCCAAGGTGGAATCGGAAGGTTGCCTTATCGCTCACCGCCCACCGCTACTCGCATCTTGTTTGACGTTAAATGTTGCGGCAACAAGATTGTGGTGGTGTAACGTGGGCCTAACTATAGGGCCCACTATGTTGACTTGTTAAGATTATGTGGACTTGATGTGGTAATTTAAATGACATTTTCCTCTATTAATACACCCAAACTTTAATTAAGTATAACTTCTGACTCAGGGCTCAGATCAAAGCAAGTGTGACATCGCTAGAAATCTCTCGACTAGTTTAACATGGCAGTGACATCAAGAGTGAATTTTGCAAACTTGAAAAAATAAGGTTTTTACTAACCCCTTATTCATAACAAACCTTGGAGGTCGGGTTAAGTTAGCAAGTAACACCTCTCACAACCCGAGGTAGTCTATAGGGGGTGGCAAGTGGTCACGCCTATAATGACAACATGGTTTGAAATCCAATCTTTTAAGGCTTATTGCAATTGAAACTGTATGAGAAATTGATGCTTGATTTCCCATGGAAATAGAATTACCCTTGGCTCTTTGCTCATCATTGACTTGAAGTTGGCAATATCTGAATCTTCCTCTCCATTTGGACTTTAGGTGTTATTACCATTTTAGTGTTCTTAGTCTAATCCTTGAGTTCCTATGGCTGATCATCTACCTTCAAGAACATAACTTCCACCATGTTTGGTTGACTGATAAGTAAGTTGGATTTTAATTATGTAGGTATAAGTTTCTAAGGGAAGCTTTTGCATACTTAGATCACCTATCACCAAAGTGCAATTCAATGAGTTATAAGAGGAATCTAGCACAAAATGTACAGGAGTGCATTATGTATGTATGTTTGTGGCAAGGAGTAGTTTTACTTATCATTTGTAGTTATCATGTAAAGGAACCCCATAGGCCTAATTAGTACATAAAGGGTTTATCCATGTACTTTTTTTTAATGATGATGCATCCCTATCTATTGAAGACCCTAGGTATAATATGGTAGAATTTATCCTCACACTTACACCCAATGTACTAATCCATTATTAATAACCACTAAACCCTCTTGTTTTTGCTATAAGAATATTGCAAATGGATACCTCCAACTCTCAAACCTAAAGTATGAGTAGGGAGACAATTTGAAGTCATGTTCTTCTCAATGATCACTAGAGTCATGAATAAATTGCTCAAGAAGTATAGACATTGAGCATCCAATTGATGAACAATCCTCTTACCTTTGAAAAACAAATATGGAATCCTGAGGATCCAAGATTGAAAATCAAGGGAAAAGATTGTTGGAAAAGGAGGATCCCATGGAAAAAGAGTCAATTAAGTGCTATAAATTGGGTAATTAATTAAAAATAGAAGTCTCCCACCTTTAGTGGGAACATGAAGGGGAAAAATGAAGTTGAAGCTTGGTTGGTAAACATCGAGAGGCTTATGTTGCTATATCATTTTAATTGCTTGGAAAAATACCAAGATCTCTAATTACCGACTCACCTATGATACATACATTTGGGGGGACTATATAAAGAAGAAGGAAAAGGTGGGTGAGGAGCACCTAGATTGGGATGAGTTCAAGTCATGTCATGAGAAGAAGTACCAAAGAAAGATGTACAACCACATGAAGTGGCTGAGTATTACCCAATGAAGTAGGGAAATGCGACAAAGGAGGAATATGGGTGCAAGTTTATGGGATTAGACAAATATACCCATGGACTCTATGAGTAGTTCTAAGTTGGAAGGTTTATTGGAGTTCTTAGGGATAATATTAGAGATAGGGTCAAAAGCTTCATGCTAAAGATCCCAAGATAAGTGAAAAAAAGGACTAAATCATGTGGACCATAGGTTCAAAAAAGAAAGAAATTAAGTTTAAGACTCAATCAAAGGATTAGTCGCCATAAGACTTGGACATAGAAGTATGATCAAGAAAACTCCATCCCAACACTACCACCCAAGGCCCAAAAAAACAATAAGCATGGAGGAAGCATAAAATACCATAATCGAGGAATCATATA
This sequence comes from Pinus taeda, assembly GCA_000404065.3. Taxonomy (NCBI): domain Eukaryota; kingdom Viridiplantae; phylum Streptophyta; class Pinopsida; order Pinales; family Pinaceae; genus Pinus; species Pinus taeda. Next base: position 30,550 of record APFE031013052.1, on the reverse strand, counting down.
TGCTTTCCCAAATGAATTACTAGGGTGGCCATTGACCCACAAGATGAATTATAAAATAGACTAAGTACTAGGGGCAGCTTCAATATCTAATTCACCTTATAAATCTAGGACCAATGACCTATGTGAGCTTAAGATGCAATTGTAGGAATTGCTATACAAGGGCATAATTCACTCTTCCATATCTTTCTCTAACTTTTCTCCAGAAACATGAAAGATAAAAAGAATATATACCATCATGTGGCTGCAGAAATTATGCATAGGATTGCATCATCCATTTGCTTGAGGGAAGCTGTTATTCCTGTATCATGAGAATTGTGCAATAAAACTTTATTCTTGTATCATGAGAATTGTGCAATAAAACTTTATTCCTGTATCATGAGAATTGTGCAATAAAACTTCATATTTGCCCAAAAAAGTTTTCAATAATATGTTGATAAAAAAATACATTATAAGATTTTAATATTTATATAATTTTTGAATTAAGTATGGTTAAACGTAAATATATTTTTCATTTCCATAAAAAAAAAAAAACATTATTTATAAGAAAAAAAAAACAACGTCGCCATTTTCAAATGTGGAAACACGCTGCAAAAGATAAAATAACTAGTATTTGCACCAAATGTTGTAAACTAAACGTCGTAAGGCAATAGACTAAGAAACAATAGCATAGAAGAAAGAAGTCAACATTTTCGACAATATTTTTTAGTTTCTTTTTTATCATATGTTATGTTTCAGGGTGACTGAGAATTTACATTTTGATGGGAATTTACATTTTGATTAACTGTATTGGGGAATCTAACCAATTAACTAATATTTCTACAATGGGTCAACAACTACTAACTCATGTCGCGAGTCTACAAGTTCTCACATTTAGTGTATTTTGTAATTTTACAAAATGATAGAATACATCTACAATGGGTCAACAACTACTAACTCATGTCGCGAGTCTACAAGTTCTCAAAATAGTAGTGTATTTTGTAATTTTATAGAATGATAGAATACATGATATATGCAACAAATCTCTTTTGAAATAAAGTGAGTCTACAAGTTCCCAAAATAGTAGTGTATTTTGTAATTTTACAAAATGATAGAATACATGATGTATGCAACAAATCTCTTTTGAAATAGAGTGAGTCTACAAGTTCTCAAAATAGTAGTGTATTTTGTAATTTTACAAAATGATAGAATACATGATATATGCAACATATCTCTTTTGAAATAAAGAATAAACAATATCATCAAGTTTCAATATCTTCTCATATAGAAAGAATCACCAATCATGAGGAAAAACCCACATGTATACAACCTTGAGTAAAATATTAAATGTACAAAATTTCTCATAGTAAAGTTAAAGGGAATACATTTTACTGTGCGTAACTTTACAAAATCTAGTATATACACTGAGAATAACTTATCTCATAGTGATAAGTGAAATCTCTTAAACACTCTTTTCTGGCATGGGTTGTCCCAAAATCCTTCAGGTCGATGTGACCAAAGGAAGAGTTGCGAGACTTAGAAGGTCAAAATTAATACAAAGCAACTCAATA
>APFE031013052.1:0-28784 GCA_000404065.3 Pinus taeda | reverse complement strand
CAATAATTTCTCATTAGAAATTAAATTCACATGCCTTGATACTTAAAACAAAAATCCTAACATTTAAAACTAAGAAAAATATAAAATGATTTGTATGTTTTAATATAGAAATAGAAAAAACACATAAAAATTGCAAAAAAAATGGAAAAAGGAGAAATTGAAAAGAAAATATAGTTATTAGAGATAGTATGACTATTTGCTTTTGTTAACTACATGTTTTGTAAGTAATGTTTCAATCATTATTTTTCGCTGATCTGGAATGATAACTGGTTTGTCTTGCCATCTTCCTATAGCGCCGCGAACAAATTGAACAATTCAAAATCTAGAATGTAAATGGTTGCTTTCGGGCACATGTTGGATCTTCCCATTGATGGAGATTTTTTAGGCACACAGAGATACAAAAGAAAATCGATCAAGCATTTGAACACTAAGAAATCAAAACCGAGCGTAAGGGCCAGGTAGAAAGGTTTCTAGTTTGCTTTTCCTCTCTGCACGATCGACCTCTGATGGAAAGATGACAGTGGTAAATGTAAGAAGCCTTTCCTGGAAGAAAACCTGTAAGCATGTGAACTCAGTAGATTAGATGGCCTTTGCTGTCGATTGTAGTTCGTTGAAGTCTGAAGATTTGTAACAAAAATATTTTCCAAGAAACAGGGGAATCGAGGGTTAAAAAAAAAAACAAAATGTGGCTTCTAGTTGCCTTCCTATATTATACCTTCAAACGAGTCGGGTTCCCGAATTTTTGGGCCTTGTAACCCTGCCAGTAGCCTTTCTGACAATCTCAAACGTTGGCCGATCTGGAATGATAACTGGTTTGTCTTGCTGTCTTCCCGCAGCGCCATGGACAAGTTGAACAATTCAAAATCTAGAATGTAAATGGTTGTTTTCGGGCTCGTGTCGTATCTTTCCATTGATGGAGATTTGTTAGGCACATAGAGATACAAAAGAGAATCGATCAAGCATTTGAACACTAAGAAAGAAAAACCATAACACTTTCATGTGCTTAACAACAAAAGCTAAGGCAAATCTCAATGATAATGGAAACCAGGTCATCGTACTGGATGGGACTCCTACACCAAACATTGTAAGGTCTAGTTGGAACTTCATGCTGGGGAGATCCCCTGAATATTGGTGGGTCCAACACTGTCAACATTTATGGCGCTAGAAGGAGGGCCACCAATTGTTTATGGTTGAATGTCCTCTCAACCCCACATATCTATCATCTGGTTAAGGCAGTAACATGAACTCCCTCTCTCCCACGCACAACTCTAAAGCTGGTTACTCCTCACCTCCCAGACCCGAACAAGAAATCTCATATCATCAAATTCGCTCAGTCTGTCCTATCACCTGTCAGTTTTCCAAAGTTGTTGGATTGATCCCAGGAATACACAACCTTCCCTCTTCGCAGAGGAAGCAAAAGACTACATCCACAGGAGTGGTAGTCTCATCCGTTGAAGAAGTAATCCAACACTACCACCTAAGGCCCAAAAAAACAACAAGCATGGAGGAAGAATAAACTACCATAATCGAGGAATCATATTCTTTCCCAGATGAATTACTAGGGTGGCCATTGACCCACAAGATTAATTATAAAATATACTAAGTACTAGGGGCAAATTCAATATTTAATTCACTTTACAGATCTAGGACCAATGACCTACGTGAGCTTAAGATGCAATTTTAGGAATTTCTATAAAAGGGCATAATTCACTCTTCCATATCTTTCCCTAGCATAATTCACTAGTGACTAGTCACCTCTTCAACCTAGTGACTAATCACCTCTTCAACCTGAAGAGTTCAAACTATAGTTGATGGTCACCAAAATCAACAAGGAGATATCAAACCTAAATGTAAAGCATATCCTAACAATATAGCTCCTTCCATAAAATTATTTTCCATCGTGTTATTAAAAAATTTCAGTGTTCACCTAAAACAAATCCCAACATAACTCTCATTGCCCCCTTTTTCTTTTTTGTCGATACTTCATATACTTTCTAAAGACCAAAATATACATAATGAGTATGATATTGATCTTCAGTTAGCTAAAATGCACTTCATTGACATTTAAACAACAACAAAAATCTCACTAGAGTACAATTATAGTACTTTACTTGAATTCACTAATTGGACATAGCTATATACTGTAGATATTATACTATGAATTAAAGGTTTTGTTTTGTTTTTTGTTTTTTTTTTTAGGGTCGGTGAAAAAGTGTGGTGCTAATATTGACTCCACCCGGGTTTATGTGTCTCTAATGATAACCTCACGTTTGTGCTCTAATTGATGGATGCATCAACACACACAGCAGTGGATTGTAGTCAGGTGATTTATAGGCGTTTTTAGTGAAATGATATCATATTCATAGCCTCATTGTCGAAAAAGCCTGAAATGGATATTGTAAGTTCACACTTTCTCTCTGATTGAAGTAAGATGCATTAGACATTTCATGATTGAGGTAAGGTGCATTTGGACTCCAGAGCATTTTTTGGTGGTTTTTAATTTAAAAAAGCATGCCATCAATGTATTGAGTTAAACAAAATCCATTGTAAATAAAACATAAATTGGACAATTTTATGCGACTTTGTTGTTTTCTGTGATTAAAAGCAGCGATGAAAATAATCTACTGAAATTAGGAAATTGCGAGAGGGAGGAGAAAGGGGAAGAACGTACAATATCCGTGGCAGTGAACATCCAGCGCTTTCGATGGGAAGAAGTAAGAAAATCCCCCATTGTGATCTTCAAAATAGTTATAAAGAAACTGCCAAATTTTATCTACTAAACTATCCGTAAATTTCTATGGATTGTATCTCCGAAGCGCTCTTTTCCTCCTTATTTTATATCTTCAAACCCTGCTAAAAATTCTCAAGACACAACCGCCACCAGTTCACGAGTGCTTGAAATACTTACATAAAAGAATCGAAGAACATGGGAGCGAGATGCATCAAAGGGTAAGGCTTCCTTGCTCTCGGCTCTTGGCAGGTAATTGTACATCAAAGATTCCAACAATTTATATCACATTTGTTTTTTGTTTGTTTGTTTTTGTTTGTTTGTTTTTTGTTTTTGTTTTTGTTTTTTGTTTGTTTGTTTGTTTGTTTGTTTGTTTTTTTTTTTTTTGAAATATTAAACCATGGTGTCCCAAATGTATATATTCTATCATCAAAATGGCTTCAAACTTGCATACAATGTGTTACCCTTTCACCATTATTTAACAATATTTTATGTATTTCGTGTGTTATTGGGGCAATATATTTATTTTAAGGATCTTATTTTTGAGAGAAAGTAAAGTTTGGATGTTTAAAATGGAATAAACCATTAAACCTCAAATGTTTAGTGGAATTATAATTTCTTTTATATTCTATTAATGAAATGGAATTATAATTTTGCACGAAAATTTTGTAATATTTAATGAAAAATTTTAATTAAAAAATTGGGTAAGAAAGAATTGTAATTAAAAAGATGGGTTATTACTTAGTTTATAAAAGTAGAACTACACTAGATAGTTAGAAACTTGTAGATTTATAACTACTTTATAATATGGGTCATAGAAGCATATATATATTTTGTTTAACTTTACATTTAAATTTATAATTTGTATGGATGAAATATATTTTATTAATTATTAGGTTAGATTATACTCCACTTGTAATGGTGTAATGGTGTTGGTTGTGAATAATCTCGTATGTATAACAATCTTGAAACAAAGATGATTTATCATGCATTATCCATATTTAAAGTTTTAAAGTTACAATAAGTGAGATATAAATTTTGTTTTCCATCTAAAAATAAATAAAATGATTTTGGGGTAAGAAATGTTAAGCATTATTGCAAGTTTATCGAGTACAATGGTGTTGTTAGATATCCCAACCTCCATTTGCATATCTAGATACAAGGTAGGAAAGTGGAGCTTGAGTTAGTGCATCTTTGTAGCCTTTTGGGGCACTAGGGATTGACTTCTAGCAGTATGAGTCATGTCTATCCACATGGGCAATCTCCTCTTAGTTCAGTGCATTCCCATGAGTTTAAAAATGTTAAAAACATTAAACATTGATGCAAGTTTACCAAGTATGTTACTGCTTTGAAATTTCCCAACGTCCATTTGAAATTTCCCAAAGCATGTTACTCTTTTCATCCATTTTTCCACTTTTCATCATGGGTATCAACTCAAATAAGCAGTAAACTATAGATTTTGACATGGTAAGGTACTTAGATGCCTTATTTTTCATAATTATTAATGTGCCTTATTATAAAGTTAAAATATTGCAATAAGCTACATAATTAATACGATTTTGCAGTTGTTTCATGATTTCACAGCTATCTCCATGCAAGTTTGTCGAATTCCAGTACATCAAACAAGCAAAGAAGCACATGGACAGATGGAGATTGATCTCCTCCTATTTTCCCGAGCCAAATCATCAAGGAAATTGCCAAGTGACACAGTCAAAGAAGCAGGTCAATACGTGGATAAGCAGAGCAACGAGAGTTGGGATAAATCATGACTCTCCAATTTTCTTTCCAAATAGAAAATCATAGAGAAATGTTATTACTTTGTTATAGATTAAAATTCGAACTAGGATTGTTTTAAGGTTTATAAGGCATAAAAGTCTCAATATGTTGAGCATAAATTCTATATATATAACTCTGTAAACAGAAAGCAAGGAGGTGTGTATGTGATCTTTGAATGATTGTTTGAAGTTTTATAACTTTGTTCTCTTTAATTGAAGAAGTATTTTCATCAGCCTCATGCGAAGTTGGCCGTTGAATTAAAATTTTAAAACTTGTTGTTTTGACACAATTGAGGTTCAATATTTTACATTTAGCTCAATCATTTCGTTTTCATTATTTTAAGAATTTATTTATCGTAGCTACAGTTTCTTTGTAATCATTTGTTTACAATCTTTCTTTTGTTGTCTACCAAATTCAATCATTTATATGCTTTCTAAAATAGAACCATGTATATACTCTTCTTCTTTTCATAGCAAATACATCTGTTAGATTGCATTCCTTATGTTTTTGCTTGATTATTTCAAAGTTGAATTGTTAATTTCAGTGTAGAGATCTTAACATAGGATGCTTTATAAATTCATTCTAGAATAAGAGTAATTCTCTTTTAGAGCATAAATAATTGTTTTTCTAGAACACTAGTTAATTCACGGATTTTAGGATAACTTTATTTTTAGTTTCTTTTAAAAAATACAATTTATCTTAAAGAAGTTTTTCGTAGAATTTACAAAGTAGCTTTCCTTTTCTATTAAATTGCATAGTAGTTCTTTTGAAGCTAATGATAGTCAGTTAAATAGGATCATGATAGCTTGTTTTAATTTTCTTTTCAGAGTTGATTGTAGGAATTTAATTGTAAATCATCAATTTCATTAGGAATATAAGAATAAAGAAAATCCTTAAAACAAACGCAATCATCATTTTAATAAACTCAAAAAGGCTATTAACATATTTAGTACACCTGCACTTCACAAGTTTACCAACTCCGGTCGATAATTTATGTAAGCAATTTAAGAACATTAAATTAACTAAACAGGATGCAACACAACAAGGTCAAGCTTCAGATAAGGCATCTTTAAAGCCTTTGGAACACTAGGGAATAACTTCTAGCATAATGATTCATGTCCCACCATGTGCTTAATCTCCTCATGGTTTTGTGTCGTTACCCGCACCTAGAGTTAGTCATCTTGTTTGAGAATGTAGTGAATGTCAAAGCAAAGAATGCCTTAGTTGACCACCTCCCCCTTGGGCTAATAATGATAAGCTCCCTCTATTAGAGTTAAACAATGGATGGGACCCCAACCTCCTTATTAACAATTTTTGCATGGGTGCTTGGGACTTAAACCATGATGACAAGGACCCCCCTCCCAAACCACCTTACACAGGGATTGTTCACTTCATTGCCTAATGCTTTACTTGATGGCAACCAACCAACAACAAGCTTGAAATGCAAACCATGATTGACATAGGTGTCTAGTAATTATAATGTTGTATCATGTCATCAATGATATCGGACACTTATTACAAGGACACTATTGTCCAAGGCCTATTATCGAAATTTAAGATAATGCAAAATTGCTAACATAGAAAAGGTGGACCATGTGTGTTTTATCGATCATCACACTTGATATTATTTTATTTTAATCTAATCTCCTAATCTACATAACCATGCTCATACATTACCCGTAAATTATCAAATGGAGGAATAACTATCGTGAGCTAAACAATTAACATTAATATCAACATGATGTTAACCTTGATTTTTACATATTGTCATTGTCACCCTTGGGGAAATTAATTCAAACATCTTTCTATGGTTGGATGTTCAAGAGATGGGAATTACTCTCCATTATGTGCTCCAACATGTCATGCACCAGCTACAGTGATTCATCCATTATTCCCCTTCCTTAAAACTCAAATCACTTCAATCAAGAGCTATCATCCAATCCTCCAATACCTTTTCCATCGAATTTATATGTAATTTGGCATTGAGTTCCCCCAAATTAGGGGCCATCGCTCATTATTCCCACCTACTAACCAAGTGCCACATACTCACAAGGCACCAATGTGTTCTTACTTAAAACAAATCACCCAATAAACCTTGAACACACCTATTGACTAGCCTTCAAATCAATTCCAAATTGCCTCCCATTTCTTCTTGACATTGCAACTTGTGCCTTTTTATTTTCCTTTAAAAGGTGGAAATTCTAGAACCATCTATAGTTCCCATGACTTACACTACTTAGAGGCTTGTATTTTAAGTTGTCACTTAGACAAAAGGAGGTGCACCCTAGCTACAATGCCTTGTGCTTAGTGTTGATCCAATTGGGTTGTTCCCATTTTCTCCAATGCGACACAGTGAAGCTCAACAATGGCATTTGGCATTTACAATGTATGGTAGAATTCCAGTGCAACCATCCAACATTATTTAATCTATGTTTGTGCCTATAGAGGAACCTATAATAGAAATTTGAGTTATTCATTTAATTTATGGATTTATCCCTAGAGTTCAACTGGGTACACAGGATTAGTCATGAGATTATATTTCTAATGCAACTATTACATCTTAACTTGGAAGTCATTTGCAAGTTGGTATATGATCTTGACAATTTTTAACTAGTTTTGGACAGTGAAGTGGATGACCTTCGCCTATTCTATCACAGCTTGAAGTTGTAACTTAAAGTGCTCCATTTGAGTGGCCAAGGGATCCACCTACCTCATTAATTCTTGAGTCTCGAAGCTACCATAATGTGTTTCTAGATCTAACTAGAATTGCACGAATTCCTTTTGCTCTTTAAGCCACTTAGAGAATTATGGAGCTTCTCGAGAAAAGTAGAAGGTTTCTCATTATCACCCATATCTTCAATCTTTGGATATTTGAAATACACCATGGAGCACATTTATGTGAAGTGTTGTTTGACTACTTCAAATTCATCTAACAAGTTATACTTATCATGATTAATGATATCATGTTACCTCAATGCATCATCCAACTAAACTTGGAGCTATTTGATTGTGTTGTTAAGGTTCATAGTTATCCCACCCCACTTTTTTCTATTAGTGAACAATCTCTTTACTTGTATTCAAAATGTTCATAATGAATAGTGCGAGAAAACTTGGTGAATATTCACATAAGTAGAGGTTTGTGAATGAAAAGCAACATGGGATTTAGGTGAGCAAGTGATTGGGCACTCTAAGCAAAGTATTCCATAGAAATATGAACTTCTTGATCCTCTAAACTTATTAACTTCCCAACCTCAATGATGCCCCCCATTATGTAAGATTGAATTTTTGTTGGAAAACTTTAAGAATATTCTAGTCGTACTTAGGATTCCAAGACAATGAGTGAAGTAGTAATAGTATCGTAGTCTACTAGAGGTGATGGTGTAGCAATTTGCAAAATATTTATGAGAATTTGTTGCATGGACACAACAACTTGCATAATATCGATAGGATTAAACTAGCTTGAAGCCTTATCCTACACCTCTTCATCATTTTTTTCATCCTTAGAGTCTTAAAGAGGAAACAAAACATTCCCATTCTATGTATTTTCCTTTGTCGAGGTCATTGTGTAACCACCCTAGTATATGGTTGTTCTACTAAACCTAGTTTTGGTTAGTTGTGAGTTATTATACAACCTATGATGTTTTTTGGGAGATGGTGTTTTGGACTCGTTACTCCTAAAAAATGAAACATATGTGGTTGCTTAATGATTCTATGAACACATTTCCAATGGCATGTGGTGAGTAATTATTTCATATAAATGATATCGATACTCACCTTAATGATGATAATATATATGTATTTGTGCACCTCCTACTACGATGCATTTGAATGATGACTTATGTCTTCCATTTGTATTGGTGTTATTTGAGAAGGCTAACTTGTTACATGTCAAGATATTGATGAAGGGGCCAAGAATCACATTCAAGTTAAAGGGGCTCATGCTCAACGAGGGTGGCCACTTAATCCTAGAACCCATGGAGTCTTGGAAAAAAAAAAAAAAGTCTTGCTAAAGTTATTTGAAGCAAGAATCCTTAAAGAACAAATAAAAACTACAATTCACACTTTAACCACCTTTTGATGCTTTTAATTGTAGCCCTAATCCAAATTTCGCCCAAGAATAATTTAATAGGTAATTAGAAGGCTAAGCGGAATTTTTAGGAAGGGTTGTTATACCCATGGGAGATTATAAAAGAGAGTGCAACTTTGTCTGAGAGGACTAGTGGGCAAAAGAGGTTGACTGAGAGTTCTACATAAAGGATGATATATGATTTGTGGCTCATGGCCTGTTGTGGAATTAAATTGGTAGCTACTTTAAGCCTAGTCTAAGTGGATAAATGAGGCTACGATTGTACTTACCTAACCAAGGGTAATAATGTTCATTATGTCTATTATTTTTTTGGGGTCCCTAGGACACCACTACCAAGAATAGTACTTATGTAACTTGTTGAGAAATCAATATGCTTAGGTATTAGAGTTGATTTCTCTGACATGGTAATTACTTGTGAATTTGTTGGATTATTTATCAATATTATTATGTTCTCTTCTTTCATCAAGCAATTACCAAAATATAAAAACATGAAGATTTCAAGAAACAAAGAACATAAGATGTAGGCTGTCCAAGCCAAGGCCAAAACCCAACAAGGGGAAAAAATAAAAAACTCCTCTTATAAAATCAAATCAAAGTGAGACATCCAAGACCCAAAAACAAAGGCAAAAACCATCCACAATATCCAGTTCAATCCTTCATTCTCTATCATACTTTATCATCAAAATGGTCAAATAGTTTGTCACAAGCCTGTCCTTTAGATGCCTCAATCCACAAGGATACTCATCCTTCTTGTAGCTTGCATATTTCAATCATTTCAATTCTTGTATGGGTCATACTTCGCATATATTATAGTTTTTCCTTAGCTCACATCTCATCACAAAGATAGTCTCAATAACTCGCACAACTTCACAAAAATTTGGCCTAAAAAATTCGCATATTTTCAAATATTTTGCCACAAAAAAATTCACATCCCTTTCAAACCCCATTCCACAGAGAAACTCACACCTTTTTCAGATCCTTATACCATAGAAAATTCACACATCTTGCCACAGGAAACTCACATACCTTGTTGCAGAATTTGAACAAACTTCCTTCCAAATGAAGGAGAATAGGTGCTAATATATAGTTGTTTGCTTATGCAAAGGGTCACATCCCTTGGGTAGGTCGACTTGTCCATGTGGAGGGAAAATATTATTTTTCCCTTTTTCTAACAAGTAGTCCAAATAGGACTAACTCTTTAACTTATAATATTTTTTTCTTTTGGCTCAATAAATCTTAAAAGCACGAAGAACATGCTTATCCAATGAAATAAAATAAAAATAATAATTCTTCTTTTTCGTCTTTCTACATTTTACATCAAATACATAATGATACAAGTGCAATGATAATTACGAAGACCGAACCTAGCTAAACATTTCAACATAACTAACATTGTTCATCAAGGGCTAGGGTAGTAATAAAATTGTTGCAATGGAGTACCACTATCATGTAGGATACTTTCCTAAACAAGGGTATTCATCAAGGGCATGAATGGTAGTAACTTCCTTACACACCCTACCTTGAGAGGTTTTGGGGATGTTACAACTCCAAGAATCTCTCCTCCACCCTTTGTTTGATTAGTTAGATGTGTGGTATTTGGGTTATTTATGTTGAGTGGGAAATATGTTGAGTGCTATGTATTCCTACCTCTAACCTCATTGAAATTGAGCCTTTCTCAAGGGTAATATTTGATTTAGACAACTAAATTAGTTTCATGAAAAATTAATGCTTAAGTTCAACTTACACATCTTGGTTAACAATCTATTTGTAGAGTGTTGGTTTGGATTATTGACTAATCTTCGTTGACATAAAAGAGCTACAAATACTTAATATTAAAAGTCATAGTTCTTGTTAGTGGAATTGCTTTGTTGTAGTCGAGATGGTTTTATTCAACAATAATGTTTATAAAAATCATTGGTTTGGAATTGAGTTAGTTGAATTATTAGAAGAAGAAAAAAAATATGCTAAGGTGGTTAGAAACCTCCTTGGAAGTAGGGTTGTTACAACCCACCACCATCAACACTTGAACTGATCAAAATTTACTATACAAGGAGTAAGCATGGCTTGATTATAATCGATAAAGGGCTTTCCAAAGTGATGGTGGAGCTTGTTGTTATAATGGCCTTGGAAACTTCCAACTCAATCAAAACACCATTGTTTGTAGTAGGAATGTCATCATCATCGAAATGATGGAAAACTATAATGCATTTATAACCTTCTCGAGGTTGAACTAAATTTAGATAGGATGGTGGAGATGTTAATCAAGACAAGGACTAGATATTCAATAATGGTAGATGTTCGTAATCTCACAACATTAGAAACTATCATATAAGGTTGCACAACTAGTTAGCTGAGCAATTGAGGTTTCAAGGGTGCATGGTGGCTCAATGGTTAATGACATATGTGTTCATGGACTCTTTTTTACAATGTTACATACAATAAGGTGATTAGAAATATTTTTTAGGCTCAACTTAAGATCCTATTATAACATCCCTTTTTCTATAACACCCTATGTATGTAAACCCAACTGTGTAATTATATTTGTGTGTGTGTGTGGAAATAAATTTTTGACTAGCTGAAGGCATGGAAAAACATATCCAAAGACCAGAGGGGAGGCTTGTTGAATGCTTATTGTGTGCTTGGAGAGCCATAGTGTACATGTTGGGGTGCCTCTGGCATGTCTATTGGTTGCTTGTGGCATGCCAAGAGCGGGTCATATAGCCATATTGTGTTTCCTTAATTTCAACCTAATTGGTGACTAGCCAGCACTATCAAGAATTGAAGAAGATTGAATGGGGTAACATGGGAGTGGGGATTATGCCCATCCATCTTCTCTCCTCGGGGACAGAGAAAACAAAATGGTTACCTCAAGAATAAAACAAAATACAAGATAACGCACGACCTAGGGATATTTGAGAAGCGATAAAATAGAGTGCATGCAAGGGAGCTTTGTGAAACGAGAGGTCAAGGTGATGTAAGAGCTAAGTTGAACAACTGAGTTGGAATGGAATATATGAGAGCCAATGTTCAAAATCCTGGCATGTGATTCCTCATATCTCTAGTATTAAGGCTACTAGATGGTCAAGGCTAAGCCCGAATGGTTAGAGGGAAGCTCGGGATGCTTGAACTACTTGGTGTTGGTTGTTAGCTGAGGAACCACTTGAAAGGGAAATCTAACCCCTGTGGTGCCTGCTAAGAGCTATTAAAACCCCTATTCAATGGACTAAATATCACTGTAGTGCTTGCTAAGAAAGAACAATTGAGGAAACACCAACATAGTAGGTTCATCCTCCCAAAGTTGAGCAATGGTCATTTGAATCTTGGGTGAAGCCCTGTGTTTTAACCAAAGAACAATTTATTTGTTGTGGTGCTTCCCTTGCAGCTGTGAAACCACCTAAATGATGGAATCCTTCTCTCAATCATGTATTTAAGCCTTAGATGTGAATTTCCCTAAACAAGCATCCCCTTAGACTTTGGATCTAGTTCAAGGGTGGTTAGTTGCAGAAATAATTTTGCAACTGGCCTATGGCTGGGTGGAGAGTTTAATTCCCTCCTTCAATTTCCATCCATATTTAAATGCACATTTAAGTGTAGATTACTTGTGCATATTGTCTTCTAGATTGTGTTGATTTTGATCAATATATATGAATCATGCAATGCTTTATCGGTTTATAATCGTAAATGAATGCATGATAAATGAGGGTCACTATGGTGCTCATGATTATAATATTATTATTCTATGTATCCAAGAACTTGATGTTTGTTCAACTGTGTTTTCCATGGTTATATTTATGTTTAATGTGATATTATGTGTTCATGAATACATAGTTATGTGTTTATGAAATTTTGTGAAATATTATATATATATGTAAATCAACCTATTCATGTATTAGTTTTTCCATCTAAACTAAGTATTTGTACAGACCTTGTTTGGACCGCCCCACTATCAAAACATATTCACAAGGAGTGATTTGATTGTCTAGGCACTAGGACCTCAACCGATGTACACCTTAGGACTTCAAGTTGCCAATGGAAGTGAGTTGGTCATCATATTGCTCATAGACAGTGCCTCATACATGTCTTTTGTATTATATGTTTATGCTGTTGTATCCAGCAGGCAGCAAAGTTTAGACTCATTTTATGTGGGCAAGAGATCTAATGGCGAGGTCTAGAGGTAACCCTAAGGGCGAAACCTACCTTATAGCCCACTGCTCACCGCTTGTCGCCAAATTCATGGCACGATGCATCCTATAAGAGTGCATTATCAAGGTTAAACAATCATGTCATACTTCCAAGGTGGAACCACAAGGTTTCCATATCGCTCATGCCCACCGCTGCTCGCATCTTGTTTGACGTTAAATGTTGCAGCAACAAGATTGTGGTGGTGTAATGTGGGCCTAACTATAGGGCCCACTAAGTTGACTTGTTAAGACTATGTGGGCTTGATGTGGTAAGTTCAATGACATTTTCCTCTATTAATACACCCAGACTTTAATTAAGTATAACTTCTGACTCATGGATCAGATCAAAGCAAGTGTGATATCGCTAGAAATATCTCGACTAGTTTAACATGGCAGTGGCATCAAGAGTGAATTCTGCAAACTTGCAAAAATAAGGTTTTTCCTAGCCCCTTCTTCATAACAAACCTTGGAGGTCAGGTTAAGTTAGCAAGTAACATCTCTCACAACCCGAGGTAGCTAAGGGGGGTGGCAAGTGGTCACGGCTATAATAACAACATGGTTTGAGATTTGATCTTTCAATGCTTTGCAATTGAACTGTATGAAAAATTAATGCTTGATTTCCCATGGAAATATAATTTCCCTTGGCTCTTTGCTCACTATTGACTTGAAGTTGGCAATATCTTAATGTTCCATTCCATTTGGACTTTAGATGTTATTTCCATATTAGTGTTCTTAGTCTAATCCTTGAGTTCCTATGGTTGATCATCTACCTTCAAGAACATAACTTCCACCATGTTTGGTTGACTGATAAGCAAATTGGATTTCAATTATGTAGGTATAAGTTTCTAAGGGAAGATTTTGAATACTTAGATAACCTATCACCAAAGTGCAATTCAATGGGTTATAAGAGGCATCTAGGACAAAACGTACATGAGTGCATTATGTATGTATGTTTGTGTCAAGGAGTAGTTTTACTTATCATTTGTAGTTATCATGTGAAGGAACCTCCATAGCCCTAATTTGTACATAAAGGGTTTATCCATGTACTCTTTTTCAATGATGATGCATCCCTATCTATTGAAGATCCTAGGTATAATATGGTAGAATTTATCCTCACACTTACACCCAAGGTACTAATCAATTATTAATAACCACTAAACCCTCTTGTTGTTGCTATAAGAATATTGCAAATGGACACCTCCAACTCTGAAACCTGAAGTATGAGTAGGGAGACAATTTGAAGTCATGTTCTTCTCAATGATCACTAGAGTCGTGAAGAAATTGCTCAAGAAGTATAGACATTAAGCATCCAATTAATTGAACAATCCTCTTGACTTTGAAAAACAAAGGGATGATGGAATCCCGAGGATCCAAGATTTAAAATCAAGGGAAAATATTGTTGGCAAATGAGGATCCCATGGAAAAAGAGTCCATTAAGTGCTAGAAATTGGGTAATTAATTAAAAATAGAAGTCTCCCACCTTTAGTGGGAATATGAAGGTGAAAAATGAAGTTGAAGCTTGGTTAGTAAACATCGAGAGGCCTATGTTGCTATATCATTTCAATCCCTTGGAAAAATACCAAGATCTCTAATTATCAACTCATGTTTGATACATACATTTAGGGGGACTATATCAGGAAGAAGGAAAAGGTGGGTGAGGAGCACCTAGATTGGGACGAGTTCAAGTCAAGTCTTGAGAAGGAGTACCAAATAAATATGTACAACCACATGAAGTGGATGAGTATTACTCAATGGAGTAGGGCAATGCGACAAATGAGGAATATGGGTGCAAGTTTATGGGATTAGACAAATATACCCATGGACTCTGTGAGTAGTTCTGAGTTGGAAGGTTTATTGGAGGACTTAGGGATAATATTAGGGATAGGGTCAAAAGCTTCATGCTAAAGATCCCAAGATAAGTGATAAAAAGGACTAACTTATGTGGACCATACGTTCAACAAATAAAGAAATTAAGTTGAAGACTCAATCAAAGGATTAGTCGCCACAAGACTTGGAGATAAAAGTATGATCAATAAAACTCCATTAGAACACTACCACCTAAGGCCCAAAAAAACAACAAGCATGGAGGAAGAATAAAATACGATAATCGAGGAATCATATATGCTTTCCCAGATGAATTACTAGGGTGGCCATTGACCCACAAGATGAATTATAAAATAGACTAAGTACTAGGGGCCACTTCAATATCTAATTCACCTTACAAATCTAGGACCAATGACCTACGTGAGCTTAAGATGCAACTATAGGAATTGTTGTATAAGGGCTTCATGGGCCCAAGTGCCTCACCTTAAGCACATCACATGTTGTTTGTTAAGTAGAAGGATGGGACCTTCTAAGTGTGCAATCATTATAATATGTTGAATAATGCAACAATATTCAAGCAAATCTAGTCTCTTAAACATATGATATCTAAGGAAGCATTGAAGGCAGACTCCAAGAAGGTAGAAGTTATATCTACTTAGTAAACCATAAACAATATAACAAAAGCAAGGGGTGTTGTGGGATTAGCTCAATATAATCGAAGGTTTGTTGAAGTCTTTTCAAAGATTGCATTTTTTTTTTATCAAAGCTACAAGAGAATGGAATTAAGATCTTAGGATCTTGACAAACCTATTTGAGGAAAGATATTAGGAGTTTGAAACATTTCTCATATCAACACCTATGATGATACTTCTTAACTTCAATAAAGACTTCATGGTATGCATAATGTTGGTAGGGAAGACATTAAAGGGGTACTCATGCAAGAATTGTAACACCCTCCTCTCACATTTACTCAAGCTAACCGGTCCATCGAAGTAAACATGTGATGAAGACTTACTATGATATGATTCTACTCCCCATGTACATTTAGGGAAGTGGAATCTACATGCCAAAACCAAACTGACCTTCCTCAGAAGCTGTAGAACCTTCAGGAGCCAACCAACCCCTCCGAGTGTCCATAACCTGAGATTTCTTGCTTCTTGACTGAACTAGACCCAGATTCACTCCCATGACAAGCCTTCTAAATGATTGTAGCCCTCCAGTCGCTCCCACATCAAGGCATCCATGCGACTGTGGCCTTTTCCAGGTAGTTATGTGCTAGTGACCTTGAATTATGAGCCGCTTTTTCAGGGCTAGGACTCAGGTCTCTACTCAAAAACTTCATGAAACTCTTAGAAATGATAAATAACAAGATGACAAGGTCTCTAATGCAAAACTTGAACAAGTACCTGTCTGACAAGGCCTAACAATTACATACATTTCGTCAAACACGTCATGAACATGTAATCTACAGGTCATAACAAGATATCTGAACACAGGGACCTCATAATTATTTGATATTCGATAAGAAGGACTCATGCCCTCTCATAATGGTTGTTGTATCATCTATACATTCATTAACATTTAATTTACAAAACAAAACAAGATGAGAGGCATAACTTAAGTCTGTCATAAACCATACTTATAACCAGCATATAACCAACAGATCAACAATGACATAACAACCATTATAACCACATAATAACAAACACATTTACACATAATACACAATAGGAAAAGGGCTCTTATTAACATATGCAAAATGCAACTAGGTCAGAACTTCCATGTATCACCTGACCATAGATTGGGCTGAACAAAATCTTTCCTTCAGCCAATTACCCCCATGTTATTTTCCAAGCATGAATGTGGGACTTACAACAAAACAACCAGAGCTTCCTCAGGATTTACCGCAATCCACCAAGGGATTTGTAGGCCCAAGCTCTCATCTATACAACCAAACTTTACCGCAATCCTTCCAAGGGATTCCTATGCTCAAATAAGAAACATACACTACTAGGCTTTATCACAATCCCACCACATACCAGTCCGGGGATCATTAGGCCTATACAAGCATGGATGCCTCCAGATCTCTCCAACTAAATCATGAGGAATTTTTTATGTCTCCACCCTCTAGGCTTTACCATATATCCTACCATTCATCGGTTGAGGATTCCTAGGCCCAATGAGGGCATACTCAATGAGGCTTTATGGCAATCCCACCTTCACCGGTCCAGGGATTCCTGGGCCTTTTGTTTCCTCCTGATACTACCCAATCAATTTCGAAACCATCTGGCAATATAGCTCAACCAAGTCAGAGAAAACCCATCACACCATGGTTATCTGGAAATGGCAAGGCAAGGCTGGAAACAACTATCACACCTAGAAAAATCCATGCCAATGACAACAAGAAAACTAAAAACACACATGCATGTACCATGCATCCCAAAAATAGCGAGGAAATAATACAGGCAACTCGATACCTGCAAGTAATCCCGTTGCAGCTGCTCGATCCAACTCTTCCTTGCTTGATCTTTGCTTCTCTTTGCCTTCTTGACCTTCCTTTGCCTTTCTTTCCTCAATGCTAGAGTGCTCCAAGAATGCTCTAAGTGTGCAAGAGTATGAGAGAGAGAGAGCTCCAACACTGAATTGACAAAAGTTGTGTACTAATCTTCATAAGCCTTTTTATCATTGAGGCCTCTATTTTCTTCAATTTCCATTATTTTTTTTCATTTTCCTCCTCTCATTCAACCTATGACTCTTCACCTTCCTTTTTTCCTAATTTCCTTTATTTTCATAAATAAAATGCTAATCAATGCCTCTTTGCCTTTCCAAAGACTTTTCCCTTGCATTTGCTAATTTCCCCTTAGCCATGTTAAACCAAATGAGCATCCACTAGGAAGTTTTGCCCAACATTTAGCCTAGAATAAGTGTCCCGTGACCTTGGTCTTTTTTTTCCTTTATTAACTTTATTACATGAACTTTTAACCCGAGATTGTTACAGGAATGGAGAGTAGTGAGCTATGAACCACAAACTTTGAATGTTCATGAATAGAAGGAGTAGAAGTACCCAACGCTCAACTTGGTTGAATCATTGGGGAAAACAAGAAGCTCTCAATCTACAAAATATCATTACATTTAGGTTTAAGGAGAATCTATGGTGTGGTAGAGTTTTAGAGGGTAAAAGAAAATGAAAATACTACAAGGAAGTGGTCAAGCCCAACCTAGAATATTAAAAGTATTTCTTAGTTTTGTCTAATGCAAAGAAGAAAATAAAGATTGCTAAAATAAGAACAAACTCTCGAATTCTTGTTGGTGCCCAACATTGACATCCCCAACTACCTTCTTTCCATACTATTTCCTTACCTATTTATAGCTTTTGACCTAAAAATAATATATCACTCTCTATTCGCTTCAGGACTTCATTATATTCCAAAACTAGGTAAATTATATCCTCCATAAATCATAAGAATTGACTCGAAATATCAAGATCAATAATCTCATTCTTTTCCACCCTATTCTGACCGCCCTTTCTCTCTAATTTAACATTTATATAACACTAAGATCCAAGAGAACACATTATGTCACACTTTGTGATAGGTAACTTTGGTGTGATATGATTTCTTACTGAGTTTATAAATGATATTCATTCTTTAAACTTAATCTGTTAGAAGATGATATGCATTCTAAGGACTCTTTTGATCCCCTTGCCTTACAATTTTGAAGTTTGATCGATCAACATATACGTTCGGTTTCAACTTCTATAAGGTTTATGTTTGCATATACAAACTTTAGTCCTGCTAATGGATACATCTAAGATTGACTAATGTTATACATAGATATCATGACTCTTACTATAATAGTTTAAGTTTAAACCATGTTTACATAGTTTCCTTGTAATATATGTTGATTCTAGTTTAGTATACAAACAAAGATTGGTATATTTGTGGATTGTGATGTATAGATTGTTTATGTTATTTACTTTGAGCTTGGTATAGAAAGGTTTGTATTAGGACCACTGATCGATCATAAAAACTAGTAGATCTTCAGGGATAACTTTAATCTCATTCCATTATCCAGACTTTTGATAATGCTCAGCATTTTATTTCGGTATTTGGCTTCAGGAAGCTAAGGACTATAACTAGAATCTCTTATTTTTCAAATCCAACTTGCAAATAAGTACATGAACATTTCCCTAAAGCAATGAAATATTGTATTCTCAAGCCAAGCGAGGGGATCTGAGATAAAATACTGGCTAGAAGGATCTTAGATTTGTGCACATTTAGTTTCTGTTTTCTTTTACAGTTTGCTTCATGTATTTAGCACTAGACACAAGTTTGAGTTATTCTTTCAAATCATATTAGAATATAATTATTTTGTTTTATTAAGAAATAGATATTTTATCTTATGTTTCCTACACATATGGTGTTTATAGCTCATGAGTTTACATCCCATATTAACTTGTGAGGGGTTTTTATTGTGACATTAAAATAGCCCAAAAATGCTACATCGTGAAACTAGGCAATGGAAAATTCCCAAAACACCATGGTATGAAATAATTTTTCATCTTTTAAGATCCTAAGAAGGTTAAATTGTTGGGATCCGATCATCTAACTGATCATACTACCCGACCGATCATCGGATCCTTCCCCTTTATGTTTTGAATTTCTGTCCTCTTTCCTTCCTTTATGGATTGTCTATCCTTGCTTTCCTAGCCCACATATGTGGGTTGGGGATCTTACGAAGTGTGGTCCTAGCTAACTCGAGTATGAGCCATCAGTCTTGGTTCAATGTGTAAAGCCTACTACAATAAAAGAAGGATAGATTTGGCTAATGGTAGAAACATGCCTTATAAGGTTAGTACTAGAATAACCAACCTCAAGAGTTCCCTGTGCATACCCAATTCATATCACAATTTTAAAATATTTATCACAATACTGACCTTCTTAATATAACAAATTGTCAAAACTACGATGATCTTTGAACATTTCCCTTAATGATTTTTGAGCACATAAATAATAGCTTCCATTGATACATTAAACAATATTGAATCTTAGAAACACAATTGCATTGTGCTCTTTTCCTTCAGATCTAACTTCGCCCAGTGTTATGTCAACATTTATTTTGTTGGCATACCTAGATCTACAACAATCCATTGATCTCGATCCATCAACATATCCTCCATATTGAGCTTCCACAACTCAAAACTCTATCCATTGAATTTCTTGATCTCTATCATTCCACTGTTAGCCATCTTGTTTCATCACAAGAATTGATCTCGTAGTATCTCATTGTAACAGGGTCTACCACAGGCCGAAGCAACAAACCCCTTAGCTATAAAGGTGTCCCCTTAAAAATGAAACAACTCTAATACCAAATGTAAGTTTTAACCCTATACAGAAATTACCTGCAAAAGACTTCTTAAAAATAGAAAAATATACAATGGCGAGAACATAAAAATATACACAAAGATTTTTCTCCTATAACCCAAAACTGGGAAAACCAAATTGATTTTTCGTTATATTTCTTTCATTGCTACAATACATTATATACATGTCGAAGCATGCATAAACCTCAATCCATTAACCTTGTATTAGAAAATAATCGTAGTTCCCTTGATCGGATCTACAAAATACCATGGGAAAAACTATCATGCCCAAAACCATGGGTAGGTATGCGCACCATCCTTAAGTCTGCCTCCCATCCTTGGGTTTGCCTCACATTCTTGCAGCTTGCACCTAGTTATGGAAAGAACATAACACATACACAACAGGGAAGAGAAGGAAATATGATAGTGACAAGAATTGATTTGGATTATTTAATGATAGAAACATGCCTTATTTTGTAATTTAAAAGAAAAAATGTCAGTAATTTATCCCAATAATTGGGTGGCCAACTAGATTGTAGAGAATATAACACATCTAGTCACTACCCACGCAATGAAGTGGATGCACTAAACACAGGGATTGGGTGCAACACCTCTATAATAATCTCTCAATATACATTGTTCACTTAACAATGCATGTTTTAATTATGTATATGACATTATCATTAGTTTGGATTTTTATAATGCTCGCATTATTAGACATATGATACCATCCTTTGTTCACATTTTCATATGTGCATCTATTCCCATCTATGTGGCCATATGACAATCATTTTCACACTAAGGATGTTGATTATGGACATGTCATAATCGACTACGAAGAGGAGGATGAGTTTAATCAATCTAGTTTTGATAAGCATCGTGATCAAAACATAATAGATGACAATTTAAGTAATGATGGAATGACAGAAGAGATGATAAAACTAGACTTTTCATCTCTCTAATCTGTCATTTTTAAGTGCAAATGGTTGGATACCTTTAATCGAAGTAAAAGAAGATTATGATAGTGGGCTAATATATATCAACTCTAAAAGAATGTGGGATGAAAAGAAGCATTGTGTTTTCCCAAAACAACACAAATGGATTCTTTTTTCAGTTAGGTGCATTAGATAGGGATTTGAGGTTTATACTAGGATACAATCCAAGATCAAAATATCTTGTTGAGAATAACAATGTTATCATTAAAAGCAAGAAAAATAATTGGTGTGATGGAAAAAAAAAGGTGATATTTAGATGTTTTATTTCAACATTTATATTGTGGATGTGTCATTTAATTAGGGTTAACAATAATTGACCATTTATGTGTTTTTTCATTTTATGAGGCTGGGCATGAAAAGTTAGCAATCTTTTACAACCATCACGTTGAAATAATTTAATTTATTTTGGAACTTCAATATATTTAGTTAATTATGAATACTTTTCAATTGTAAGATCTAGATATTGTCCCTTTATGTTAACCTCGTGATCTTAAAGTTTGTTTTCTTAAAATAAATCTATACAAGTGCCTAAGAATAACAATTTTATAAGATAGATTATCCTAACCATATCCTAATTATACTATTTCATTATTGGTTAAGGACACATGCCACTTTGTATAAGGTTGTAGAAGTTATAGATACAATGTGCTTCTCTCCTATTATGTATCCCCCCCCTTCCTTTAATTAATGAAATTGTGTTTGAGGATACTTGCTGAATAGTAAATGCTATTATAGCCATCATGATCACAAAGTGCGGTGATGAGAAGACATGATAATGATCCATTGAAGAGAAACACTTCATATATCAAGCTTAGTGTTGTAGCAGCTACAACTACCCTCCAAAATTTTGGCTCGCATGCAAATTTCAGAGCCTACCTCGGAACCGAAGATCAATTATCCTTGGGCTCTTGATTGGTAAGCTAATGATTTCAAGCTCCCCTCCTTGATATTAAGATTTGTTCGTTCTGATCTTCATGCAACATGTGTCATATTCAGGAACATGGGTTGTGGTTTGTCATGCAAAGGGGATGTTGTCTTGCTTTAAGGGAATTGTGTGTGTATGAGTGGTTATCATCACATAGACATGTTTCACACTCACCTCGTGCACTCATGTCATGAAGGTTGTTGCATCAAGCAAATTATGTCTTATGTATTATGGATGATCTACGTTGTGTCAGTAAGTGTTTGTGTGCGATCATAGTCGAGTCCTATCAATGTTTGCATATGTTTAAATGATCTCACACTTGGTCATTTTCCTAAGCAACCTAGCCTCATCTAGCTTTCTGACACTATATGATTTGTTTCTGCAACCATCAAGCTTCCTCTCTTTCCTGTTGAAACCCCGCAGTGCACAGAGACACCAACCTCCCTTGCTTGTTGGAACCCCATAGCCCGTAGAGGCCCCAGCCAACACTGCTCTCTAGAAATGCGCAGAGCAGTCTAGCTGCACTACACTCAGAAATTGCGCAGAGGTGTCCTCCCGAGACCCCTGTCCGACAGCAGTGCTTTGAGCCTCAAAACTACACAGTGTTGTCCAAGTTGTCTTATCGGTCTTGCATGCAGAAACTATGTAGACGGTCCTCCCGAGGCCTCATTCCTCCAACAACCATTGTCTGCTGAAATTGCGCACATTTACCTCTCAATGACTACAAGAAAAGGTGACATGCTGAAATCGCTTCAAAGGAGTTGAGGAGAAGGACCATGGAACCAAGTAATCGAAAAGATCATGACTGCATGCAAACTCCGTTGGATGCATGATTATCTTGAGAGTAAGTATGATAAGTAAAGAACATCTTCCGAAGTACACCTCTTATTTGAGTTTGCAAGACTGCTTGTCATTGTCATATCATCATGTCCACAGTAACATGCATGTGCGCAAACACAAAAAGTCATCATATGTGTTTCTTCTACATGTCTTGCTTCTTTTTGACTTGTTCGACCAACTATTGTCTTCCACATGTTGATTGTTATGTCATGCTTGTGACCTCATTCTAGTGATGTTGACGGTTGTGTTTGAGTTATGTTCGCTATGTAGGCATCTATCGCACTCACACACGATGTTGTATGCATTCTCGTGCAAGTTTCATCGCGGTCGTTTAACGATCTATCATAAGTGTCGCTCTTGTCTCTCGCACCATCAATCAGTCATAATGAGTATATGTTGTCTTTATGGTTTGAGGTTTATTGTCATCAAGTCATGTTGAGTGTGTGTTCATAAGGTCATGTATGCACAAATTCAGTTGCTCACACACTTAGTCATTTTGTTGAAATTCTGACAACCAAATCACCCTCCAATAGTCGAACCTTCGCTAGGCTGCATTGTGCAATTTCATCCCTTAGTGAACATGTACCATTGCCCAGAATTGCGCAAAGCTTAAGGTTGTCTCCCAGGTAGCCTACCCTGCGCAATCCTAAAATCGACCAGGCCGACTGTCACCTAGAACAACGCAAAAGTTCCTCAGCAAACCATCTCAATCTGCACCGCCTGCAAGCAAATCAACCAACCCTCCTGCTGGTTAACCAAAGAGTTTAACCGGGCAGTCACCCCGGGGCTCACTCCCCTCAAAAATTGCTTAGAAGCTGTAGACCTTGCTTGCTCCACTACTGAGAAAATTGCATAGATAAGCTGGACAGACACCCATTGCCCATCCTTGTCTCCCTCCATAAATTACGTTGTTTTTCCAGTCAGCCACCCAAACAGCCGACCGGCTGCTCACCCAAAAAACTGCGCAGATTTCATGAGCAAGCCCCTAAACTTCCCAGCATCCCGCTCAACTCAGAAACTTTGCAGAGGTGTTCAGGAGGTCGGCCTCCCAACAATTGCGAATTTTTGTCTCCAGCAACCCTGCAGCACGTTGTCAGTTCCCTCCAGGAATTGCGTAGTTTTTGTTGCCAAGCCTCCTGAAGTCCGTAGCTAGCTCCCTCCAGGAATTATGCAATTTTTGTTGCAAAGGCCCTCTACTGCCCGAACTACTTCCCTCTAGATATTGCATAGATCTGCCCTCCAGTCGATCTAGATCCCATGGACAGTCATCATTGATCCAGATTGTCAATCTCAGTCCCAAGTGACCTCTGCGCAATTTTCACCAATAGTTCCTGGAGCTCGCATCCCAACTAGAAACTTGCCTCACACAATTTCACAATGTTGTCCTCTCTCCCGGTCACTTGCATATGAAAGTGAACGATCATGCATCGTGGTAGACTAGGAGGTTTATTCATTTGATGTCGTCTCGTCATGAGTGACTGTAGATACAGTTACATGAATAAACATGACGCATCGACATAAGGGATGAACAAGGAGAGTACATGCAAAAGGACGCGTTCATAAACAGACGAACGAACGATGCATGCAAGGAGATGTGTTTGCGAACAAACAAATAAATGATGCATGTGAGGAGATATGTTCACAAACAGACGAACAAGCGATGCATGTGAGGAGATGTGTTCATGAACAGACGACCATGCAAGGACGTGTTCACGGATGGATGAACGAACGAACATGCGAGGAGATATTTTCGTGAACGGACGGACATGTCAAACATGCCAAAGTACAAGTGAGGAGAAACATGCACATGCAACATCAAGCGAACCCAATGACCATCGAGGACTCCTCACACCTTGCCATGCAGAGGTAAAGATGTGATACACTAGGAGGACATCCATCACTCAGTAGCACTACATCTAGACATGTACACCGACTGCAACATGAACGTACGAGCACTGTCATGTCGAGTCGTGTCATGAGTCGTGTTGGCCACTTCACTACTGTTGTCCATACTGTTGTAAATTAATGTAATGAAACACGGAAGTCCAAGAGACCCACTTGTAATCTGAAGAGTCATGTAAAGTTGAAAAGTCACGAGTCAAATAGTCATGAAGGAATTCAAACAATCACAAGGGCCACTTTTTCCCTTGGCTATAAATACTCCCTCATTTGTACATGTAAAGGCCTTTTCACCTTGGCTCCTTCGACGTAGACTTGAGAGTCTCTAATCTTTTCTTTGAGGAGTGAGCAATGGCCATAATGCCCCACCATCAGATTAGTGATGTAATGGTGTACCGATGTGTCTTGGAACTTCCGCTTAATTCAAAAACTTGCTAATAGGACAACACGTTTTCACACATATTTTAACTGTTTGTAAGGTTAATCTTGAACACTTGTAATACATGTTGCTTTAACCTATGTTTAACACTTGAATTCATTCAACTGTTCTAAATACATATATTAATGAAAATGTGTTGTATAAGTTGTTAACGTTGTCCTTCCCGTGTTGTTTACCTTCATGGACATCAGACATAACCTTTCATGTAAACTTTTTATAACGATCTCCACACTCACGCGATTAAACCATTGGGTGTTGTACGTGCTATCTTCCCTTGTGTGTTGTGACTTCCGCATCTATATGAATTTCTCCTCCGGAAGCTGCGTATGTCCTGTTGTGTTGTGTGTTTCTAACAGAGTTGAGGCTTCTTCCCATCGGACTTGAGACTCACTCCCACCTTCTCTCTATTGTGAAAGAACCTTGACACAAGTAACACTAGCACTCACCAGGCACGCAAACGTCACTATTCGAAGACAAAAAAGATCACTCTTACGTGTTGACAAGTAAGAGATAAGACATATATTTAAGATAATGGCAACCAGGCCATCGTACCAAATGGGACTCCTACACCAAACAGTGTGAGGTCTAGTTGGGACTTCATATTGGGGAGTTCCCCTAATGCTGGTAGGTCTAGCACCCTCAACATTTTGGAGGCAGAAGGAGGGCCAGATGACAAGCTGAGTCCTCACAATCTGTGTTGAATCTTTGCACATCTGTCATGGAGTTTGCTACAGTTCACCCTCTGAAATGTCTTTCCAAAGGCAATATCTTTCACGTCAAGAGGGATTTCTAGGACGACTTGTCACAAATCACATATGATGGTGAAGGCGAAGTGGCCTGGCCTAAGCACTTAGATTACTTCCATGCGCTTATGGAGAATGTGGAATGTTTTACTGAAACAAAGGTCTGTTCGTTGCTCGCACACACTTCGCAATCACCCATTCTGATGGTGTAGCATACTGCCTCATAACTCCATGCACTCATTCAAGTAGTTCAATGATCTAATGGAATCTATTTTTCACCATTTTCGTCATGAAGAACTTTATAAAAATTGTTGAAACAATGGAAGGCCCCACATGAATCGCCTATGGATTTTTCGAAGCGCTTCCATCTATTCATGTTTGAAGCTCTGAAAAGTTAGATGAAATTCCAATATCTCGTTGACAGATTTGAATATTGCCTTACCAAATCACTTTGTCCTAAGATGAAGTTGAAGTTAAAACCCCGCTCAACATACTTTGGTGATGGAGTTGCACAATCACAAGCGGACATAGTTGCTGTCACAAGTGACTATCTGCCTTCCCCTCATCAAAAAAACGCCACCATCACAAAGTGATGTGGGAGAACATGCGCACACATCTGTTCAATTGTCACATCCTCCCACCCTCACTACTCTCAATATTTGCGCAGATTTTGTTGGGAAGCCCATGGGTTGTCATACACACTTGTTACCTCAACCTCTGTCTCCGCGTTCTGCTGATCCTCCAGATTGCACTGTCTTGCGTTCTTCTGTTACGGACTCTACACCTATTGTGAACAAGACCAATCCATCAATGGAGTTGATATTGCACAACCAAATTGCGTTGTCATTCATGAATAGTGTTGGGACTCACAATTGACCAATTTTTGACCTTATCTTTTGCCGTATAATTACCCTTTTTACAGTCATAAGCAAAAGCTTTTATTTCATAATGACATATTAACCCCAAGGTATGGAGTAACCTTCCGCAAGTCTATATTTAATTGTTTATTTCATATTCGTAAATATCTTCGTACTTATCCTTGGAAACGCTGACTAAAATTGTCAAATAATTGTCATAAGCTTGCAGGAGTTATAATGAATAGTTGCTGCAACACGAAAAACAGCAACTACGCAGTTGCTGCAACACCAGAAACAGCAACTGCGCAGTTGTTGCAACACCAGCAACAGTAATCACCTAAAGCGAGCTATTTTGTAACAGCCACGGACAACAGATGGCAGATATCTAGAGAATGGTAACGTGGCATAAGCAAGCGGAAGTCTAGAGAAGAAGCATACAGTCAGCAGGAACAACATGGGGAAATGGCGAAGGAACACGACAATCCCGAGAAGACAATCAGTTATCCACCGTGTAACAGCTAAAGCTCCAAAAAAAGATGCATTATCATATTGTTGTAACAGAATTCTGAATTGCTTATTTTTGACACAATGGATTAACTAAATCGGTGTAACATTCTAATGTAATAGATGTCTCCTCTATAAAGAGGAGACATCTACATGAAACGGGATGTCAATGGTCGGTCTGTAACCAAGACTCGGAGAACATCAGCAAGTCTGAGTTCCATTGTATTTAATCTTTTTTTGGCAGATGAATATACAATTGTTTTGAGCACTTAATTCTGTCTTCGTCTTCTCGGGGGATCTTATGAGAAGGACTGGGCCCACCTTCCTCACAAGATTCACCCATTTACTTTCCTGTCGATTGTATAAGTGTGCAGTAAGTTCTTTTCGGTACTCTGTGTGGATTTACAGCATTACCTCTGGTTTTCTTTACTTTACTAGCACTCTGTTTCGTTGCTCTTTGAGTTGTTTCTCACTGGTGAATGAGAGTGCTGTGTGCATCAGTAATTCTGATTACAGGGGCAGGTGCTGAACGTCCCCATCGGAGGATAGGGTCCTGATCCTCTGCCAACAGAAGCATCGTTTATTTTGCTTTTCAGATTTGTAATTTTAATCAATTGCTTTCACTGTAACCAGTCCTGTAATGACATAGCGTAAGAATTATGTATACTACAGCTTTCAATGTTTTTAGACTTTAAGTACATACAGTACGCAATGCCTTTGAAATAAAAAGACTTTCCCTGGTTGACAATTAATGTGGTACTTGAATGTTTAATCTATAAACAATTCAACTAGCCAACATTTTGGCGTCGTTGCCGGGGAAGGCAACTAAAGAACTCTAAAAGCATTAATGATTTCTTTGTGGAAATAACAGGTGTATGAGAGGACGCAAGAAACCTAATTTCACAGGCGGCAAGGGAGGAAGGAAGACTTTCATCGACGAAATCATCTCTA
Organism: Pinus taeda; assembly: GCA_000404065.3. Taxonomy (NCBI): domain Eukaryota; kingdom Viridiplantae; phylum Streptophyta; class Pinopsida; order Pinales; family Pinaceae; genus Pinus; species Pinus taeda. The sequence goes on along the minus strand of APFE031013052.1, from coordinate 673 downwards.
AGGCCGAAACGTCACAAAGGACGAGTTCCCGGAGACCCAGATCCAACACTCCTCACAGACCGACCAGCAGCGGGGAAGTGAGTAGGACCTTGAGAGGAGCTGGAAGCACCAGTAACCGAAGACCGGAGAGAGGAACCTGAGAACAGAAGACACAGAAGACAAGGCGAGCGATTCAGGGAAAAATCCCGAATGAAGATAACGAACAGAGGGGGAGGGGAAAGCTCGGCTCTTACCTGGATTCCCTATCGGGGGAACTTCCGAGAGGAACGACCCCCATGGAAAACATTCCACTCTCGGCGTTACCCATTTCCACATGGATTGTCCTCGAGATCCAGATGAATTCCTTTTCGAATTCGACATACTGTGCAGAAGCTATGATTACATAAATCCTAATCAAAAGCTGAAACTGTTTCCAGCAACATTAAAAGGGAACGCATTGAGGTGGTTTATGAGCTTGGGAGCTTAGGCAATCACCACATGGGACCAAATGAAAGAGGCATTTCTGACTAAGTATCAAGACTACTGTCGGACAAGAGAGAGAAAGGAAGAATTGTTTAAAATGGTCCAGAAAGAGGACGAGAATTTAGAAGATTTCGTGGAAAGATTACAGTATAATCTGTAGCGGTCTGATCATCCTAACATGAGCAAAGATATTTTGAAGACCATACTGCTA
>APFE031013049.1:0-21558 GCA_000404065.3 Pinus taeda | reverse complement strand
AAATGCTCACAAAATAGTCTTATAAACATCCATAAGTCATGCATGGAAACGTGCTAGCCCGAGAGGGCTTTTATATTAAGCAAAACTTCCAAGACACATATTTACATCATACATCACTAGCCCCAGTAGTGGGACATTCAAGCCACTCCTTGCTCCTCAAAGAACTGGCTGAAGCTCTCAATGTTTTGCGAGAGGAGCCAAGGTGAAAGGTATTTTTCTCAAACAATGAGGGGGTACATATAACCAAGGGGTGATGCTTGACCCTTGTGACTCTTTGACTTCACTCATCACTATTCAACTTCCTATGATGTTTCAACTAACATGACTCTTCACTTTCATGTGTGTTCACTGGACTTCCACTTTACATTACATTCGATTTACAATAGACATGGCTCATAATAGTGATGTGGCCTTTAAAAACTCATGACACAACTTGACATGACACTGATGACATGGACTAGCTTGCTCAGGTGGCAATGTCAAGTCATTGTTGCTCCTGAGTTATAGATGTGTTCTTGGATGCGCTTTCTCTTCTCCTTTGCATAGCTTGAAGGTGTGGGGTCTTTAGTGATCTATGGTCTTGAGAGGTAGTCCCAGGAATATGTTCCCTTTGATTGTTCTTGATAAGCTTCTTTTCCCGTCCCACAGCAAGTGGGTCTCTGGCATGTTTGCTCCTTCTTCTCCTTCTTCGTTGTCTCTCCATGATCTTACAGTGTACCTGTTCCTGCGATACACTCATGATGGGATGACATCAATCCAAAAAATCCCTACTCTAAGATGGTGCATTTTCATCCATGGACTAAGCTAGGCACAATTAATACGCTTGGAGACAGGGCTTAGTGACTATGCATTACACATCTCCAGTTGGTAGGGAGAGAGATTTATCACTGAGATTACATAGAGCACAACTCAGGCTTGGTTAAGGAACTTTTGAGCACATTCCTTACTGTGGGAAAAAATTGTGCAGGGGCCACTAGGAGACAGGATTACGCAGTTGGGATAGTCAGTGGTCGATGGAGGATGGGACCATGGGAGGCAAGTCTACACAGTTTTCAGAGGTAAGGAGGATTGGGCAACAGAAATGCCTCGAAGCCAAAACTGTGTAGTTCTAGAGGATAGTGAGCTCCAGCTGAGGAAGGACATTCGGGGACACCTATACGCACTTTTGGAGGCCAAGGGAGGTTAGGCTCTCTATATGGTGTGGGATTTCAACATGAAAGAGAAAAGCTTGAGGAGTGAAACTGAAAAATGTGTAGCTCAAGGCAGATTGGAAGGAACTATTGCACAATTTTGGGAGTCGAGGAAGGTTGTTGAACTCTAGAATTCCGCAGTTCAACTGCCCTGGAGGATAGTGATTGTGCACTACGTAGTTTTAGTTAGCAAGGTCACATCATTGAGGCTAAGACTACGCAATGCACAAGTCACTCAGGGCCTGATGAAGCTGAGTTTCCTAGTTGGGTAGATTTCCGAAAATGACTAAGTGTGAGGAAAAATATGGACTTGTAATGAACTCAAATTGTGATCACAAACTTAACATACTTTGATGACATGACAACCACAGACCATCAGAACAACAAGCAAATAATTATCGTTCGAGTGATTGTCTCACAACAAGAAACAATAAGCGTGACACTTGGGATAGACCATAGGACACCGTGATGACACTTGTGTGACAGTGCTCCAGACTTTATGTATGAGTGCGATATATGTTTATATGGATAAGAAAACTCATATACGCAAAGACCAAGCTTCAGGACCACCAAACAAAAGTTCGAAAATATGAAATAACGGTCAAAAATGCCAAAATACCACAGTTGATCCAACAAGCGAAAAGGAGCAAGACACTCAGAGGAAACTCATGGAATGACTTTTAGTGCTTGCAACCATGTAGGTCATTGAAGAAATAATGATACGACAATGATAATTAGTCCTTCATGTTAGAATAAGAGGTATATTTCAAGAAATGTGATTTGTTTTCGATACCTACCCTCCTAAGGGTTATGCATCAAATGGAGCCTTCATGTTGTCCCAATATTCTATCATACATTAGGTTCCTTAGTCTTATTATCTGATAACTATATTTTTTTCTCAACTCCTTAAGTGTCACATAGCATGCACTCCTTATTCATTACCTTATTCATCATCTTGTCATAGCCTATTTGATATCATGTATCTATGATCCCCTTGTCACAACACAACGTCAGTGTGACAAACACATAATCTAAGATGTTTCAATTGGGTTCATAAATTGGGTCAGGACTGAGTGACATGCCAGGGGAGAAGGCTTAGTGAATTCACAATTGTGTAGCTCAAGTAGCCAAGGGTCAAGCTTCATCACTAAGACTTCACAGTGCATAGCTCAGGCTAGATTGAGGGAAATTTCTGCACAGTAACTGAGGGAAATAATTGTGCAGTGGCCACTAAGAGACACAATTAACCAGTTTAAGAAAGCACTGGTTGTTGCGGGATAAGGCTCTTGGAGGACATATTTGTGCAGTTTCAGGGGGCAAGGTGAACTGGACAGCTGAGATGCTTAAGGGACAAAACTACTCAGTTTCTAGAGACAGTGGGTTCTAGCTGAGGAAATGACACTTGAGGAAGAAGATACATAGTTTTGGATGCCAAAGAGGTTGGGCTTCATATGCATTGCATATTTCCAGTAAGAAAACAAAAGGATTGAGGATTGCAAATGTCAAGTGCGCAGTTCACGAAGGTTGGACGAGGCTAGGTTGCTAGGAGTACTCCGAAATTTGGCTAAGTGTGGGATTAGTGGACCAGTGTGAATAGTGGTAAAAATTGGCTATGATCACACACTTGAACACTTAGTGATACAACGTAGACCATCCATAACATATCAAAACATACTTCTCTTAATACAACAACCTTTCTGGAAACTTACGACAAGTGTGGCTCCGATGATGGACTTTGTGAGGATAAAGGAGACACTTGTGTACTAGTGCGTGAAACTTTGGAAATGTGTGTGAAACATGTCTATATAATGAGAACAACCCATTTTCAAAAATATTTCCCCTTGAAGTAGAAAAAACTTTTCTCTGCATGACAAGAGATAATCCCCATGCCCGAAGATGACACATACCATATAAAGATAAAAGCATGAATGAATCCTAAGATCAAAGAAGTGAGCTTGAAATCCTTAACCTACCAATAAGTGCCTAAGGAACCATTGATCATAGGATGTATAGTAGGATCCAATATTTGAACGTAGGCCAAAATTTTGGAAGGTGTTGCAGTCGCTACAATGCTTGTTGACGCACTCGTAGAATCCATCTTCTCTTTCTTAGTTAGTTTATTTATTTCAGGGCCTTGGTCCTTTAGGGAGTGTTGATTCACCATGAAAATTACTTTGGCTTCTCCACTTACCCCATGGGAAGACATTGTCCCCTTTATACCTTCTCAGTTAAACACAACATAATATTCATCCAGATCACAGTGTTTCAAATTGGGAAGGGTAGTTTAGCTCACATGCTTAAGATTTTCATAGTATAGTTTTTCATCTCTTGTGTTGCTTTGTTGAAGCGGGCCTGGATAGTACCCTGGTGGAGTCACACATGAACAAAAGAGATGAAAAATATTTTAGCTGGGCTCCAGTATGGATATGCATGTATTCTCTTCCACTAGAATGTTGGAGGGAGCAGACCTTAAAGGATATAGGCAACAGCCTGGGGTATTCATCAAAGTTGCCAAGGAAACTAAAACTCGAAGATACACCTCCTATGCCAGGATCTGTGTTCACATGCATTTGACTAAAGCATTCATGGACTCGGTAAGTCTATTTCATGATGACTTTGAATGGATCCAAACAATAGACTACGAGCATATTCCTTTTTTTTGCAGAAAATGCCATGAACATGGACATCCTTTTAGGGATTGTCGTCTGAATCTTCAGTCCAAGGCCCCAGTTAATGAGACAAGCCTAGCTTCTGAGGGCTTTACAAAGGTCCCTAGTCGCAGAAGGCATGCCAAGAAAACCCCGGCAGCTCTAGCTTCCTCCAAAAATCCTGAAACCCAGAATAGATTTGAAATTCTGACGGAGGATCACCTTGAAATCCCTCTTGCAGATCCCTGTCCTTCCTCAACCCCCTAGCCCCTTCAATCTGCAGTTCTGTAATTAGCCTCCGCTCTTACCAGCATTCCCGCCTCTACCTCCTCTGAGAAAATAGATCTAGAGACTGCCCAGAAGTATTCCACTATAGAAATCGATGCAGCTCTAGCTCTCAGTTTTCACGAACAGATAAGCGAGGAAGAAAATAATACCCCGATCCACATGGATGAGGAATGAGAAAGCGTAGATCTGGAAGGTCTAGACATTCTCAAACTGGAAACAACGTGCAGACAGAAAGACTTTAATACAATACACCCCTGGGAAATCGAAAGGCTTAAAGTAGTTCTAGCCAGAGCACATCATAAAAAATGTATAGGTATTCAAGCCGACAATCCTTGGGATGGAAAGAAAATCTTGAAAGACATAAAGAAACGAGGGTGAAAAACGGATCTGCAAAGGACAATTATCATCGAAGAAATGCTAGTGGATTCTGGTAGATTCCCCAAGCTGACTAGGTTCTTCAAATCTCTCCCCCACGGTTCCTCATGAAGCTCATCTCGTGGAACGTGAGAGGGCTTAATAAACCCACAAAACACATAGTGTTAAAAAATATGATCCAGCAAGAAAAGCCTTCAATTGTCCTTTTGCAAGAGACAAAAGGAAATAGGACAGTACTGGAAAAGATTCTAAATAAAGTTTGGTCAGGATGCCGCTCAGTCTCAATGGACACTTATGGCACTTCTGGAGGGCTGGCAATCTTGTGGAACCCGCAGGTACTCTCCCTTTAATACTTTCATGCCTCACACTTCATTCAATCAACCTCTCATCTAATTGGGGCCAACATCCATGGCCATCTCTCTAATGTATACTTTCCACAAGACTTACAAAAAAATATGGATCGACTGGACACACTCACAACTCCCAATTCAAATAGGCAATTTCCCCTTTGGATTGGTGGCGGTGACTTTAACATGATCACAGCTTTGGAGGAAAAATCCGGAGGTAGATCGGAGCTAGAAGGTGACAGCATCAGCTTCAAAGACTTCATCAATAGTAATCAGTTAATGGACCTTCAGACTTCTAATGGCATGTATACCTAGACCAATAAAAGAAGGGGACCACAACATATAGCTTCCAGGCTAGACCACTTCCTTATATCAGATAATGCCATACACCTGGGTGGGGACTTTCATGCTTCCATCATTTCTCAAGTGGGCTCTGATCATTGGCCCATAATGCAACAGTGGTCATGTCCAAGCACAAAGTTCAATAGACCTTCTCGCTTTGAGGCCTTTTGGTTCTCTCATCCCAACTTTAAAGAAGTATTTAATGAGGCTTGGAAATCCTTCAATCATCCGGCAGGAGCCAAGATGTTCCAGTTCCAACAAAAACTAAAACATCTCAAACAAGCACTCAAATCATGGAATCAGAATTAGTTTGGTAACATCTTTGAACATCGAAAAGAGCTTGAGCAGCAAATGAACTCACTACAATAGAGAATTATCTTGGAGGGAAGAACAGAGGAATATGCGCAACAGGAGCAGACCCTCATAACCAAGATCGAAGCACGAAGGCAGCAAGAAAAAATCCTGTGCCGACAAAAATCCAAAATCAGATGGCTAAAGGAAGGGGAGAAAAATACAAAATTTTTTCACAGATCTACTGTTCATAGGAGAATGCACAATAACATCGCCTTCATAAATAATCAACAAGCGGAGAGATTAGAGGTGCATGAAGAAATGGAACAGGAATTCAAAGAGTACTTTCATGAGATTCTTCGGGAGCCACCGGGATGCAGGGATCAAGCCATTCGATCACTCACATAGCATATTCCTAAACTTGTTACGAAGGATCACAAGAAAATGCTACTCCAGCCCATCTCCAAACAAGAAGTGGAGGATGCCATGGCCCAACTTAAGGATGGAAAAGTGCCTGGACCCGATGGTTTCACAACCAACATCTTTCATATGTTCTGGGAGCTTATTTACATAGAGGTCTGGGAGATAGTGGAGGAATCAAGATCGATGCACTAGATCCTTCCTTCCCTAAATTCTACCTTCATAGCACTAATACCTAAAGTGGATGAATCCAATATGCCTAAAAATATAGGCCCATAGCACTTTGTAATGTCATTTACAAGCTCATATCCAAAGTCTTGGCGAACAAGCTTAAACCTCTTCTCCCTCTCCTCATTTTGCCAGAGCAGACCAGATATGTCGAAGGGCGCCAGATAATGGACGGCATCATTCTCTCAAATGAAGTGATCGACTCTCTCAAGCTACTAAAAAAGCTAGGTATGATTCTCAAGCTAGATCTTTCCAAAGCTTTTGATAAACTTAGCTAGAACTATATCCATCAAATGTTACTGGCATTTGGCTTCAATGCTACTTGGTCTCAGTGGAACATGAACCTCATCTCTTCACCCAGCTTCTCCATCCTACTTAATGGCTCACCTTCTGCTCCCTTTCGTCCTTCCCGTGGCATTCAACAAGGTGACCCCCTCTCCCATTTCCTCTTTGTTCTCATGGCCGAAGGCCTTAGTCGCCTCCTTCATTCTGCCATTGCCTCCCATTCCCTAAAGGTCATCTCTCTTCATGGTCTCCCCCTATTTCCCATCAACAGTTTGTAGACGACACTATGCCTTTCGGCCACCCGTCAGCACAAGAGGCCTCAGCCTTTAAAGCCCTGCTCAATCTCTTCTCAGAAGCCTCAAGAACATCCATCAATGCCTCCAAGTCCCAGCTCTTCTTATTCCATACTCCTACCTTGACCCAGAGGAACATCGCCAGGATTTTGGGCTTCCTGATAGCCGTGCTTCCTTCAAAATATTTGGGAGCTCCTTTATTAGACTTTGCTATTAAACACGCCTTTTGGAGAACCCTCATTGACAAGCTAGAAACTAGGCTCTCTTCTTGGACCTTCGGCTCACTCAAAATAACTAGCAGGCTGATCCTTATCAAATCCGTTCTCCAAGCTATGGCCCTTTATCTTTTTTATATATTGGCAACTCCTAAATGGCTTCTCAAGAACATCCGCAATCTTCAAAGAAACTTTCTTTGGGGGTCCGCGGGACTCAACAGGAAATGGGCTCTTTTCTAATGGACTGAGGTCTATCTACCAAGGTTAGTTGGTGGGCTAGGTCTGAGGGATCCCCTTCACAACAATAATACAATGGGAGCCCGTGTCTGGTGGAACTGGATTTCCAAACCGCACATTCCTTGGGGACGTCTCTAGCAAACTAAATACACGCAAGGCAATCAATTGGACAATCTCATCAGAATCGGCACAACAACTCCCGGCTTGTTGATCTGGAATGTCGCAAAGCAATATAGTGCCTTTATTCAAGTGCATATTTTTTGGGAGATCCATTTGGGCACAACAGCTAGATTTTGGGAGGACCCCTAGCAACAACTCCCAAAATTAGCCTCTCTCTTATACAAACCCAACTGGAAAGTTTCTATGCAACAAATTAATCAAATCCATGTACATCAGTATTGGCAACGACAATCCCCTCAAGATTTTCAACTCTGGAGATCAACTAGTACCTGGCACGCTAACTGGTAGGGGGAAACATATGAAGAGATCAATCAGGAGCTAAAACTCAGGAAAATAAAGTACTCTGATCAAAAGGACAAACTATGATGGGGACACACACCAAAAGGTATGTTCACTACAAAGGAAGCATACCAACTTCTCTATCAACCCATGCAAACAGCAAAGGATTAGATTTGGGATCAGATTTGGCAACCTAGTATCTGGCCTAACGTTTCTACATTTCTATGGCTTCTAAGCAAGCAACGAATCCTCACTTGGGATAATCCACAAAGGTGGGGTTTTAATGGACCTTCTAGATGTCCGAATTGCAATCTCAATTCAGAAACCATCCTACATCTCCCGGATACCTGCCCACTAGCAACACAATTTTGGGAGAGAATTGCTTAGTGCAATAGAAGAACAAGCAAATGTGTGGGAGACATCACAGACACTATCATAAACTAGCCTCGACATCCTTTCCAAAGCCTTCTTCTAACCTCCCTTTGGAGCCTCATTCTAGGCTTTGTCTATTGGATCTTATGGAAGAAGAAAAATAATAGAGCCTTCAACAATCTTAGCAAGCCACTCGATACCCTATGGCTCCTTCTCAAACAAAATATGTAAGAAACTTTTTCCCTAAGACAATGGAAAGACGCAGACCTACCAGACTCTCCTCGGGAACGCCTCATCTTGAGAGATTGGAATTTGGACCTCACTTTTTTAGCTCAAGTCAAGTCTAGTCTCCTAATCAGCACTGCTTCTCCCCTCAATTGGTCTCCCCCGGCTTCCCATTCTTACAAATTGAATTTCAATGGGGATGCTAATGGCAATCCTGGGCCGGCTGGCTATGGTGGTGTCTTCAAAAATGAAGTTGGTTCAACACTGCACATATATCATGGGTCAATTGGCAGAGACACCAACAATGCTGCAGAACTTGAAGGTTTATGGAAAGGCCTATGCATAGTAGAAAAGGAAAGCTTTTACCCTCTTGAGGTAGAAGGGGATTCTCAGATATTAATAGCAGCAGCTACAAGGATTCACTCAGGTACCTCAGCAGCAAATATTGCCTCGAGCTGCCGGCTTCTTAGCAGATTAGAACAAATTGAGGAATGGCTCAGGACTTCCAGGAGCATTACCTTCAAACATATACGACAATTGACTAACAAGGTAGTAGATAGATTGGCTAATCAGGGAGTCAATCAGCAGCTCCTATTTTACTCATGTCTTTTAAGCGACTCAAATGATGCACAACTCAAACGAGACTGCACTTCTCTGGTGCAATAGGATTTATCACCCTCGGATGCGGGTGCATAATCAAGAGTGCTGTACGTTGGCGGTGGGAAGGATGGGCACATGGCTCATCACAAATGACAATCGGCATCGCATGAAATTAGAATTAATGTTTCATCCCATCAACTTAAATGTTGCATTAACGCAGCTGACTCCCTCTCGCTAATGTGTTAGTATATCGGTAATGATGCTCTTCTTGTTATTCACTCCACCCTTGCGCTTTTTCTGGTTCAGCAAGGTTGGTGACAATCAAGGGTATGGTCTATCTCTATATCTAGGCATCGACACTTACAAGGGCTTTCATGCTTCAAATAATCCTTTCTGCATCCTCGTCGATCACCCCCTCTCAGTCCGCTCTAAGGTTATTTGTTCTGTTCCTCCAGCATAACTCAAAATGTCGAGACTGTACTCAAGGATGAGCTGTACAAGAGGCAACTCCCGAGGCCGTGTCTCCCACCAGCCTTCCTCCACAACCTCGAACCCTTTGTCTGAGGCTTTGAATTACGGTTTTGATAGATACCCTATAACCATAAGCGGTCATGGTAGGGGTTGAGGGATGTTTCTCACTAAAGTGCGCACTCACCATCCCAATTCTCATACCGCTCGCTTCCGCTTCCCTTGCACTCTGGGCAATTCCACCTTCATTGCATCTATCACTGTAGAGTTGTGTGAGGATACTGTGGGTTCAAGGGATGTCAGGCCAGGGGATCCTTTGGAACCAAGGATGGAAGACCAGATTGAATCCACACAGAATGCGACCACTCAGAGAAAGGATTCAGGTGGCTCTTCCACTCTCGATCCGACCATCCATGTTGGTCTGAGTGCACCTGCTAGTGGTGGTCCTTCAAGTAAACAGGGCCAACCCTCTGAATTTGTAGACCCATACCAATTTGGTTGCCGCATTGTCGAAGAATCACCTCCAACATCGCATGAAGACTGAAATCACTCAATCCCTTCTGGATACATAACCATTTCATGTTTTTAGTTCTCAGAATCAGGTCGTTTTTAATTTTTGACTCGTCGGTTTCCCCAGCATGGGCGGCATTCTCCTGTTTCTATGGTCACTATCCTGGTTCAATCTGTTTATGATTCACTGTCTTGGTAGTGGATGCGTTGTTCCCTTTAATATGTCCCAGTCTTAAGTTACAGTTTCCAGGGTTCTCAAGTCTCAAAGCAAATCATCATGCAGGTCTTCTCGTCAGTTTTTCAAGCGACTTTTGTAAGCATGTTGTCTCATGGGCTAGAAATCTTGAGGCCTCTGCCTCTCTGTAACCATATTTTTGTATCAATGTAGGAGTAGACAAATTCAAAAAATAAATAAATAAATAAACAAGAAAAAAACAAAAAACAAAAAAACAAAAAAACAAAAAACAAAAAAACAAAAAACAAAAAAAACAAAAAAAAAAAAACAAAAAAAAAAAACATTTCCATGATATAGGTTACATATACCCATATATGGAGGATGAAATGATATTTGGAAAAAGGAAAATATAAAAGGCCACAAAATTGAATTAAATGATAACAACTTGAATAGAGACGATGGTCTAAAGCCACACAAAAACTGGAAGTTTGTCCTTTAAAAACTAAAATAAAACAATAATAATAATTTTGGACATCATAACATGAGGATTATTAACCTATTCTAATAATCAACATTTAGCCTAAAAACTTATAATGACGAGTCTCATTCTTGATTGAAATTTAGAGTCTATTCTCATAAAAATTAGCATAGTCCCCTTAGTTACTTCCATTCGTATATAATGGTTAATAATAACTATCTTTATTTATATTATATAAATTTAACTATTTAAAAAACAAATAAGTTTAATGGTTGAGAGTATGTGTTTCCTTTTAATTATTCACAAATTCAAATCCATAGTCAAAAGAACCTATACGTCTCCTTACACTTTAACATCAATCAAATTTTTTGAGAAATTTTTTTGGCAAAAATCACATCATAATTCATTTTCAAATCTGTTAGGTCCTTTAATTTAGTATTTAACTAACTAGGTTAACCTTTAATAAACAATGCTGAATTTTCTTATTATTTCATTTAATATTAATTATATTAGTTTGTATCTAATCTTGATAGCTTTAGTTACTAAAATAAATCTATTAATTACTTATGGATCTATACTCTTTGTAATTAAATACAGACAATCAAATTTAACGAGATATAGTAATAAATATAACAAATCTAACTTTTGAATTAATTCAATTTCCCAATCGCTATCTCTCGTTCCACTACAGTTTCCCACTCAAATATCGCAGTTTTGTGGTCAAATATAGTGGTTTCTTAGTCAAATATAGCTGCTGGATGATATGCTCTCTCTATTTAACCTTCTCTCTATTTTACTTGCTACAAGGATTTTGGGCTTCCCGATAGCCGTGCTTCCTTCAAAATATTTGGGAGCTCCTTTATTAGACTTTGCTATTAAACACGCCTCTTGGAGAACCCTCATTGACAAGCTAGAAACCAAGCTCTCTTCTTGGACCTTCTGCTCGCTCAACATAGCTAGCAGGCTCATCCTTATCAAATCTGTTCTCCAAGCTATGCCCCTTTATCTTTTTTCTATATTGGAAGCTCCTAAATGGCTTCTCAAGAACATCTACAATCTTCAAAGAAACTTTCTTTGGGGGTCCGTAGGACTCAACAGGAAATGGGCTCTTGTCTAATGGACTGAGGTCTGTCTACCAAGATCAGCAGGTGGGCTAGGTCTGAGGGATCCCCTTCACAACAATAATACAATGGGAGCCCGTGTCTGGCGGAACTGGATTTCCAAATCGCACATTCCTTCGGCGCGTCTCTAGAAAACTAAATACACACCAGGCAGTCAATGGGACTATCTCATCAGAATCGGCACAACAACTCCTGGCTCGTTGATCTAGAATGTCGCAAAGCAACATAGTGTCTTTATTCAAGTGCATAGTTTTTGGGAGATCCATTTGGGCACAACAGCTAGATTCTGGGAAGACTCCTGGCAACAACTCCCAAAATTAGCCTCTCTCTTCTACAAACCCAACTGGCAAGTTTCTATGCAACAAATTAATCAAATCCATGTACATCAGCATTGGCAACGACAATCCCCTCAAGATTTTCAACTCTGGAGATTAGCTAGTACCTGGCACGCTAACTGGTAGGGGGAAACATATGAAGAGATCGATCAGGAGCTAAAACTCAGGAAAATAAAGTACTCCGATCAAAAGGACAAACTATGATGCGGACGCACACCAAAGGGTATGTTCACTACCAAAGAAGCATACCAACTTCTCTATCAACCCAAGCAAACAGCAAAGGATTAGATTTGGGATCATATTTGGCAACCTAGTATCTGGCCTAATGTTTCTACTTTTCTATGGCTTCTAAGCAAGCAACGAATCCTCACTTGGGATAATCTACAAAGGCGGGGTTTTAATGGACCTTCTAGATGTCCCAATTGCAATCTCAATTCAGAAACCATCCTGCATCTCCTGGATACCTGCCCACTAGCAGCACAGTTTTGGGAGAGAATTGCTTAGTGCAATAGAAGAACAAGCAGATGTGTGGGAGACATCACAGACACTATCAAAAACTAGCCTCGACATCCTTTCCAAAGCCTTCTTCTAACCACCCTTTGGAGCCTCATTCTAGGCTTTGTCTATTGGATCTTATGGAAGGAGAGTAATAATAGAATCTTCAACAATCTTAGCAAGCCACTCGATACCCTATGGCTCCTTCTCAAACAAAATCTGCAAGAAAATCTTGCCCTAAGACAATGGAAAGACGCAGAACTGCCAGACTCTCCTCGGGAATGCCTCATCTTGAGAGATTGGAATATGGACCTCACTTTTTTAGCTCAAGTCAAGTCTAGTCTCCTAATCAGTGCTGCTTCTCCCCTCAATTGGTCTCCCCTGGCTTCCCATTCTTACAAATTGAATTTCGATGGGGTTGCAAAGGGCAATCCTGGGCCGGCTGGCTATGGTGGTGTCTACAAAAATGAAGTTGGTTCAACACTGCACATATATCATGGGTCAATTGGCAAAGACACCAACAATGCTGCAGAACTTGAAGGTTTATGGAAAGGCCTATGCATAGTAGAAAAATAAATATTTTTCCCTCTTGAGGTAGAAGGGGATTCTCAAATATTAATAGTAGCAGCTACAAGGATTCACTCAGGCACCTCAGCAGCGAAGATTGCCTTGAGCTGGCGGCTTCTTAGCAGATTAGAACAAATTGAGGAATGGCTCAGGACTTCCAGGAGCATTACCTTCAAACATATACGACAATTGGCTTACAAGGTAGCAGACAGATTGGCTAATCAGGGAGTCAATCAGCAGCTCCTATTTTACTCAGGTCCTTTAAGCGACTCAAATGATGCACAACTCAAACAAGACTGCACTTCTCTGGTGCAATAGGATTTATCACCCTCGGATGCGGGTGCATAATCAAGACTGTTGTACGTTGGCGGTGAGAAGGATGGGCACATGGCTCATCACAAATGACAATCAGTATCGCAGGAAATTAGAATTAATGTTTCAGCCCATCAACTTAAATGTTGCATTAATGCAGCTCACTCCCTCTCGGTAATGTGTTAGTATATAGGTAATGATGCTCTTCTGGTTATTCACTCCACCCTTGCGCTTTTGCTGGTTTAGCAGGGTTGGCAACAGTCGAGGGTATGGTCTGTCTCTGTATCTAGGCATCGACACTTACAAGGGTTTTCATGCTTCAAATAATCCTTTCTGCATCCTCGTCGATCACCCCCTCTCAGTCCCCTCTAAGGTTGTTTGTTGTTCCTCCAGCATACCTCAAAATGTCGAGACTGTACTCAAGGATGAGTTGTAGAAGAGGCAACTCCCGAGGTCGTGTCTCTTGCTAGCCTTCCTCCACAACCTCTGACCCTTTCTCTGAGGCTTTGAATTATGGTTTTGATAGATACCCTGTAACCACAAGTAGTCATGGTAGGGGTTGAGGGATGTTTCTCACCGAAGTGCACACTCACCATCCCAATTCTCATACAACTCACTTCCACTTCCCTTGCACTCTGGGAAATTCCACCTTCATTGCATCTGTCACTGTAGAGTTGTGTGAGGATACTGTGGGTTCAAGGGATGTCAGGCCAGGGGATCCTTTGGAACCAAGGATGGAAGACCAGATTGAATCCACGCAGAATGAGACCACTCAGAGAAAGGATTTAGACGGCTCTGCCACTCTGGATTCGACCATCCATGTTGGTCCGAGTGCACCTGCTAGTGGTGGTCCTTCAAGTAAACAGGGCCAACCCTCTGAATTTGTAGACCCAAAACAATTTGGTTGCCGCATTGTCGAAGAATCGCCTCCAACATCGCATGAAGACTGAAGAGGTCCGCATCTTCTGGTTTATGTTCGACTGCTGAAAGAAATCGCTCCATCCCTTCTGGATACATAGCCATTTCATGTTTTTAGTTCTCAGAATCAGGTCGTTTTTAATTTTTGACTCGTCGGTTTCCCGTGCATGGGCGACATTCTCCTGTTTCTATGGTCACTATCCTTGTTCAATCTGTTTATGAGTCACTGTCTTGGTAGTGGATGCATTGTTCCCTTTAATATGTCTCAGTCTTAAGTTACAGTTTCCAGTGATCTCAAGTCTCAAAGCAAGTTATCATGCAGGTCTTCTCGTCAGTTTTTTAAGCGACTTTTGTAAGCATGTTGTCTCATGGGCTAGAACTCTTGAGGCCTCTGCCTCTCTGTAACCATATTTTTGTATAAATGTAAGAGTAGACAAATTCAAAAAAACAAAAAATAACAAAAAAACGAAAAAAAAAAAAACAAAAAAACAAAAAACAAAAAAACAAAAAACAAAAAAACAAAAAACAAAAAAAACAAAAAAGAAAAAAGAAACAAAAAACAAAAAAACAAAAAACAAAAAAAACAAAAAAAACATTTCCATGATATAGGTTACATATACCCTAAGGATCGGAAAATTAGAGGAAGGAGCGTCTGCGGAAAAATAGATCCGGTTTCGATCCCTGCGATGGCAATGGCGCTCAGCTCCCGCATCTGTAAATCCTCCAGAGACTTCAGAAGAAAGAACCCTGAATCCGCTCAACATGCATTGATTATCTTCGCGCAGCCACGAATAAGGGCATCAGGTTATTTGCTGCAGACAGTATTTATAAGAAGAATCGAAAGGCGGATCCGGACGGATCTGTTGCATACAGTGGCGATTACAGATGATAAACCCCCGATCGACATAAAAGGGATGGCTATACATTTGAAATGTAGGCGGATTGAAGAGAAAGAGGCGAGCTCTGCAAGAATGGATGCCTTCGGCCTTCGATTCCTGGTCAAGAACAGCCTGCCCCGAGCCGCAAAGGATACGGATGCATGCAGGCGGATCGAACACACTCGGAAGATCGCGGACATCAAGAAGCAAACAACAGATCTGGAAGAATGGCGGCAGATCGACAGGAGGGATTGGGAGCCGCAGATTAATTTTATTCTTTGTTTGTTAAACAGAGGCATTGCCTGCGTCTGGACCAGCGAGGAAAAGAACTGGGTACACGGATCCAAACACCCCGACTACAGCGAAAAATTCAAGAGTACTCCGATCTGCAAGGTAAGCATATTTAATACGCCCTTCCTAGACAGATTCCAGGGTTACTATGGCCATAAATATACAATGAACGAGGATGGCGAATGTGGATTCGCGGGGGCAACCAGATCTCTGTTGGTAGAAGGTATAAAACCCCATAATATC
Organism: Pinus taeda; assembly: GCA_000404065.3. Lineage (NCBI taxonomy): Eukaryota > Viridiplantae > Streptophyta > Pinopsida > Pinales > Pinaceae > Pinus > Pinus taeda. The sequence goes on along the minus strand of APFE031013049.1, from coordinate 5,952 downwards.
AGAAACACTACGGATCTACCAGATTGGACGAACAGTCATACAGATGGGGGTCTATACAAGGTTGATTCGTCAGATCTGAATCAAATTTTTGTCAGATCTGTTGAAGGTAGACATCACTGTGTACAAATCAGGAAAGGATTGGATGTCTTGGGGTTAAAAATGTTAATCCAGAACATATTAGGAACTCCGGCCATCCACCAAAACCTCGTATTTTCCGGGAAATGTATGCAAGATCACCACACACTCCAGCACTACGGAGTTGCAAATGATTCAACCGTAACAATCAATCTGAGGCTGCGTGGTGGCTGTAAGGGAACCAGTTCAAAAACCACAGGGTCCTTCCGAGATGCAGTTAAAGGAAAGGAACCAATGAATCACAGAACAACACCTGCATCAGAGCCTCCAGGCCCATACATAGTTGAACAGAAGCAAGAAACACCATTACTTACTGTGGAAATGCCGGAGGTAACAGACCTACACTCAGATTTATTACACAATGCAGTTATTTGCAGATTTAACGGTTATTGGCCCAAAGCAGATGTATTACATCAATGGGTATTCACAGCATGGTCACCCAAATGTGAAATATACCTCTGCCCTAAAGGTTACTTCATAGTCAGGTTTAACACTGAACTGGAACGAGACAGCGTCATAAATCAGGGGCCTTGGTTTTGGGGCAATGCTGGCCTCTTTATCACCCCCTGGTTTCCGGAATTTGATGCCAATACCATGGTTGTTTCTACAATACCTGTTTGGGTCAGGCTGCATAACCTCCCATTACATTTTTGGCACCGAAAAGCTTTAACAGCCATTGGGAACTCCTTAGGAAAACATCTCAAAACAGATGAAGACAGAACTATGAGGGGACTATTCACATATGCTAGAATATGTGTAGAGGTGGATCTAAGTCAAGGACTTCCTGATCACATCACACTGAGTTTTAATAATACACTATGGACGCAAAATCTAGACTACGAGAACATGGCCTTCAGATGTCGTAGATGTATGCAGACAGGGCACTTGCAAAATGCATGTCCATTGACTAGTAAGGAGCCAAGAGGGAACAGGAAACAGCAGAAAAAACCAAAAGGCTGGCAGAATACGGAACCACTGGAGGAGGAGGCACTAAACACAGAACCCACAGATGTACAAATGAGACAGGGGGAAGAGCCTAATGAAGGTGATAAAAAACCCAGCGAGGAGACATATAACCAGGTATTGCAGCAAGACCTGCAATTGGATTTAAGCGGAGTCAAAAGAGCACACAGCCCAGAAGGATCGGACTCAGAACAAGAACAACCAGCGTATTCAGGTGAAAAACAACTGGCTGTAATTGAACCCTCTACCAGCACTGGAGTCTGGTGCAAAGTAGAAAAGAAAAAAGGCAGGAGAACATAGGCCTGCAAATCTGCATGTATTCCTGATCCCAGGAGCTATTTTTTGCCTTTTTGTGCTTTTATTTCTATATGCTACCTCATTATTACAGTTTCAGCCTTTCTTTATCAGATATTAGATGACCCTGCGTGGAACATCTAAGTTTATGCACCCTTTTTTGGCTTATGACATAGGTATCACTGTGGGGCACAGTGAACCAATCATAGCGATATCAATGTAATTTTCCAATCATAAATGAAAATTATAGATTTTTCCAGAGGAAAAAAAAGGTTACATATACCCATATATGGAGGACGAAATGATATTTGGAAAAAGGAAAATATAAAAGGCCACAAAATTGAATTAAATGATAACAACTTGAATAGAGACGATGGTCTAAAGCCACACAAAAACTGGAAGTTTGTCCTTTAAAAACTAAAATAAAACAATAATAATAATTTTGGACATCATAATATGAGGATTATTAACCTATTCTAATAATCAACATTTAGCCTAAAAACTTATAATGACGAGTCTCATTCTTGATTGAAATTTAGAGTCTATTCTCATAAAAAATAGCATAGTCCCCTTAGTTACTTCCATTTGTATATAATGGTTAATAAGAACTATCTTTATTTATATTATATAAATTTAACTATTTAAAAAACAAATAAGTTTAATGGTTGAGAATATGTGTTTCCTTTTAATTATTCACAAATTTAAATCCATAGTCAAAAGAACCTATACGTCTCCTTACACTTTAACATCAATCAAAATTTTTGAGAAAAGTTTTTGGCAAAAATCACATCATAATTCATTTTCAATTCTGTTAGGTCCTTTAATTTAGTATTTAACTAACTAGGTTAACCTTTAATAAACAATGTTGAATTTTCTTATTATTTCATTTAATATTAATTATATTAGTTTGTATCTAATCTTGATGGCTTTAATTATTAAAATAAATCTATTAATTACTTATGGATCTATACTCATTGTAATTAAATACAGACAGTTAAATTTAACAAGATATAGTAATAAATATAACAAATCTAACTTTTGAATTAATTAAATTTCCAAATCTCTACCTCTCGTTCCACTACAGTTTCCCACTCAAATATCGCATTTTTGTGGTCAAATATAGTGGTTTTTTAGTCAAATATAGCCGTTGGATGATATGCTCTCTCTATTTAACCTTCTCTCTATTTTACTTGCTACAATGATCTCGTTCTTCAACTTGTCATGACAATGAACCACACTTGTTGGTTCGAAAGGCATAGACAAATGAATTATGATGTGATTTTGGCTAAAAACTCTTCTCAATAAACTTGATATAGATCATAGAAGCCTCAATTCAACAATGAATCAAATTGCTATGTAGAGACAAATCCTTTGACTTACAAATGAGAAAACTCATACATCAATTAATATTTAACTTAATTATAATATTGAAATTAAATTAAATTAAATTATTATTATTATTATTATTATTATTTATTTTAATAATTATTATGATTATATTTTTAAATAACATTTCTAATATTAAAATAAAAAAATAAAAAATTATTTATCCCAAAAAAAAACCATCTTGTCTAATTTAACCCATGAAGTAATCTCTTCAAATTCTCCAAATGAAATGCATTGTATACACCGACCAACAAAAACACGTTTTATTTATTTTTGAGTGACATAAAAGAAAATTCTTTCATGATTTTTTCACAATTTTTTCACAACCTAAAGCCATTTTTCCAAAGAACTGCTTTGTCAATGTTACCTACACGATTTTGAATGTGCTAAGGATTTCCAATCTCAACAAGAAAATTAAAAGAAATTCAAGCAATCACGTTTCGACTCTTGATTTTTGAAGAATTGAATTCATCAACGTGATTCTTTTAGTGAATGAGAAGCACTTACATGGATCAACGTACTTCTCTCAGATTGTTTCAGGAAATAAAAGGCAAGTTCATCAATAATGAATATTTGAATGGATCACATTATGTACCAAACGAATGCTTTGTAAAATTCATAATTTTCATTAAATCCAATTTGTTTGAATGTTTGTTATATGTATTTTTAGGTGTTTTATATAATTTTTTTTTTATTTTTTTTTTGTAATTTATTAGGTTTTTGTTATAAATATTTGACATCATTCAATCTATTTACATGTTTATAATTTGGGTTAGCATTTTATTTCATAATTTTTATTTTTATTTTTATTTCCACATTATTAATGAGATAAGACAATTTATTATGAAAATAAAGTTTTTGTCCATTCAGAAGACTTATGGGATATATGTGAATGTAGAAAGTGATCACTCATTGATATAACTATTATTTTGTAATACTCAAAATATATTTTTGTCATTTCGAGGGCCCTTTATACAAAGATGACATTTTCTAATAGAGATTGCTCAAATCAAGACATGAAATGAGCAATCAAGGTTATTGGTTGTTCAAGATTTTTTTTCAACCAAATAATTGCGAAGAAGAAGGGAATTTCCTCCAATCACCTTACTCATTAGTCACATGGATTTAATAATGGGTTGCTCGTTATACTAATAGAGGATGAGAATGTTGAACTATTGAAATGGTGTAAAACATGACAAAACAAGGTGATGATATTGACATCCTTCATCTAAAGGCTTGAGTGGCACATATATGTTACACCATGTCCAATTACTTTAGCAATGTGTTGACAATGCTAGATCTGCCAACATTCAGGGGATCTCTGTGATATGAGGTTGTTATGAAAGCAACCCACAAAAAGATAGAAAAGATAGTTGAACGCCTTAGAATTCAGCCTCTTCGAGGGGGCAACCTCCTTTACGTTACACAATTGAATAATTCTTGGATGATTCAAATGACAAAAGCTCCTTTCTATATATAAGAGTCTAAGGAGTCACAATATAACCAAGCCCACCTAACAATAATAATATAAAGGCACAAAAATAACAATAGAGACATTCTATGGGGCACAGTAATAACAATATGGGGACAACAATGGCACAACAATATTAATAAGGAATACAATTACAATATTAATGGGGGCATCACTAGTATTATAGGGACCTAACATGCCCCTCTCCTTCAAAAAATTGTTGTCCTCAATGTTTTAATAGTTTTGGATGCTTCTATATAAAATTCTTATCCTCCCATGTGGAATCATCAGCGGATAAGTTCTTCCACTTGATGAGATACTCTGAAATGGATCGATTTCATAGTTGTCAAGTTCTTGTTTCTATGACTGCTTCTGGTTCCAATATAATGTTTCCTTCCTCATCAAGTTCTGGCAATATGGTTTTAACTAGGATCTTGTCCCCTATAACCTTCTTTAAACATGAAACATGGAAAATTGGCCGCACTCGAGAAGCTGCAGGAAGCTCCAAATTTCATGCCATAGTACCAATCTTTTGCAACACTTTGTACGAATCATTATACTTTGGTGACAATTTCTTATCCTTCTTAGCTTGCTTGAGGGAAATTTGTTTATATGGTTGTAGCCATAGAAATACCCAATCACCTACATTAAAACTTCTTTCACTACGATGTTGATCTACCTATTGGTTCATTATATTCTGCGCCAACACGAGGTTATCCTTTAAGAGTTGGAGAAGTTGTTGTTGATGCTTGATGTGATGTTCCACTGCTTGAACCTTAGAATTTTCTCTTAAATATGATGTGATGGATGGTGTCTGATATCCATAAAGTGCCATAAATGGGGTCATTTTTGTTGCAGTATGGAAGCAAGTGTTATACCACCATTCAGCCAGAGGCAACCATTTGACCCATTGTGTTTGTTTATCATATGTGAAGCAACAAACATATCCTTCCAAACATTTGTTTACTATCTCCATTTGCCCATCATATTGCGGATGATAAGATGATCTATGAGCTAACTCAGTACCAAGACAAGAAAATAATTATGTTCAAAAATTTCATGTAAAAATGGGATGTCTGTCACTTACAATAATCTTTGGTTTTCCATGTAGCTTTTGAATTGTTTCCATAAATGCCATAGAAACTGTACTGGCTTTAAATAGATGTGATAATGCACAAAAGTGTGCATACTTGGTAAGTCTATCAACTACCACCATGATGACACTCTTTCCTTCAGACTTGGGTAAACCTGTGATAAAATCCATTGAAACCTCCTCCCAACGCTGGCTTGGAATTTGTAAAGGTTGTAATACACCTAGTGCCTTAATTGTTTTAGCTTTATTTTGTTGGCATACCAAACATTCGTCCACAAACTTTTGAATATCTGATTTAAGGCCATCCAAAAAAAATTACTTCTTAACCCTGTGATAATTTTTTAAAAATCCTCAGTGCCCTCCTAAGGGAGAAGCATGCAATTCCAGAAGAATCTTTTGTTTGAGTTTGGAATTTGTACAAAGGTATAAGCGATCTTTGTACCATAACGAATCATCTTTCCAGCTAAATGTATCAGATGTATTGGAATCTTGTTGTAACTTTCGAATAAGTTCCCACACTTCTTTGTCATTCTTCCATTCCTCCCTTGCTTCGTTTATCTAATCTGGTTGGATAATAGAAATGGTGCACAACAATGCTTCCACATCCTCA
>APFE031013037.1:0-18848 GCA_000404065.3 Pinus taeda | reverse complement strand
AAATTGTTCAGTGGTGCTACAGCTCGCTATTTCATTCCCAAAGGCCTAGGAATCCCTTGACCCATTTTGGCAAGATACATGGTAAAGCTAGAGGGAGAAGTCTCAGTTTAGGGCCTAGTGATTTGGGTTTGGACTGCAGAAAAGCCCGAGAGACAAGGAGATGGAAAATTCCTCAAGGATAGTGATGGATTGCGGATGGCATTCCAAGTTTTGTTTAGTTGTGATCGAAGAACCATTTTTTATGTGATCGCGATTTGGTGAGGGTGGAGGTGGTTTATGTTATCTGGTATCCTAGACCTGCAGGCTGCATTGATACCAAGTGTTTGACTGAATGTCTCCAGAGGGTTCTGTTGATGTTGTTGGATGAGTGTGTGTGATGTTTTGTTGATTCCACTTCCATACAGTGACATAAGAGGTGAAATTTGAATGTAGTAGCATCTCGCCTCATGTTTAACCCAATCAGAATGGTTACTTTGGGTACACCTGGGAGGAGGTTTTACACATTCGTATCAAATCATGGTTACGCTCTCTTTGGGTCATATCTAGGGCTATAGATATGGGTGAATGTGTTGTTCATGCATGCATGTGAGTTGTGAGTGGGGCTCTTACACTTGTGTTCCATGTTTTTTTTGCACTGCATCATATTGATCATGGTAGCAGTGAGGTTATCATGAGGAACTTGATGTTGGTTTATGGAATGCATTTTCATGGGTTTATGATAAGTTATACAAATATAGGAAACTTAATTACATCCTTGTATGTTGGGTTGAATTCTTGGTTATTTAATTACATGCATTAGTCTTGTAGGTTGATTACAAGAATTGATTTCTTATGCTCACCTACATTTGGTTATGCGTATGTGTAGTTGATTAGGGATTCCCTATGCAGGTGGATAATTGCATGAGGTGATGTGTATATGATGAGCCTCATAATTGGGTAATTATATGGGCATTAATTCACCTCCTAGCCTAGTCAAACCAACTATTCTCACAACTTATTTCATATTTTTGATTATATTTTGTTTATGAGATGACTTAGAGTTGCATATTTTTCTTTGTGGTCTAATGTGCATTTAATGCAAGATTAAAGGATAAAATAAAGGAATTTTGGAAAATACCTTGGTCAAAAATCGAACGGTACAAGGGAGGGGAATTATAGGAGGTAAATCCTCCTCATTTACCACTCCTCCATTTGAATATTCCTCCGTCAGCTCAGAGTGCAAACAGCCAAATCATGAAGACAAGAAGGCAATCGGGCAAGTGAAAGACAAAGCACCAGTTTATCTTGAGTTTGGGAGCTAAGCCCCCCTAATATTAAGGAATTCGTTGGAGACTTCAGGTGTATAAGTAGAGAGGACTAGGACCTCAGTAGGATTCATATTTTTTATTGTAAAACTCTACTATATTTTTGAGTTGGAATATTTCTGATAGTTTTTGGTGTAATCCATTGTTTTGATAATAAGAATGAGTTTTGTTTTGAGCCAGTACTAAGTTAGCTTAGAGGGCTGAAGCTCTTGGGTTAGGGCCCAACCCTAGCGGCCAAGGCTCCTCTTTATTGTACATGTATTTTAGCATAGATTCATAATTTGATCGTTCATTTACTTAAGTCATTGCATTTCCATTACAGAAGTATAGATTAGATTGTTTGTATGTTAGTTTGATTCCATTTGTCTCTTCTTTTAGTTAGAATGTTAGCAACTAGAAAAATGATCACCACAAGGTTTTCAGCAGGTGCCTTGCCTTCACTTCCTCCCTCTCAAACCATGACTTCAGGAAGAGACCCTTCAGTAGCCCCAAAAACAGATATTTTTGGTTCCTGCATGAGCTTTGGAGTTTGTTGTCTTGATTTAGTATTTCATTCATTTCATTGTCATCTTTTTCCATTACTCAATTTTTGCAATAAGATCTCATGTTCTCATTTCCTTCAGCACTTTCTTCATGTATAATATGGGCAATTGATTCATGTTTTTTTAGTTTATGAAGATGCATATTGTTGCATAGTTTTTGGAAGACACACATGTTTTAAGCACTGTAGGTACTTTAGGAGGAGGTCTAGACCTCATCACCAGCATCCATATTCCACCTCATCAACTGTAACCATCCCTTGTTCCACCATCACCCTCACTAGTTTTCTTGTCCTTTTCCATTGAAATCCCCCTAAAGACATTGAGTGAATCTAGCCATCTCTTCTCTTGGATATCGACTCCTAAGTCTTCCTAGACCTTCTAAGACCTCATCCCACTCTTCACATACCTTTTTCTAGCTTCCCAACGCCTGCAACATCCCATAATTAGCTCTTGGTTGTATCCTGTAGGTTTCTTGTAATTCATATAGGATCATCATGTAGGTTTCTAGTACATCCTATATGTTTTCCTGAAACAGCCTGTTTTGAGGTTGAATTGATGGGGAAGCTCTAGGAAGTCACAAAAAGCCTCCTAGGACCCTTCCACCCCATCCAATCAATCCATAGGCCTTTTATCTATCTTCAACCACCAAAAAATCAGAAAAAAAAAGAAAGAAAGTGAAAACATATTTATTTTAGTTTTCTTGTTCACACATTAGTATGCTTTGATGATCTTTACTTTTATAACTTAGATAGCAGCATTAGTTTAGTGTTTATTTGGAAATTTTGTTAAGAATAGGTGTTTAAATGGTTAATCAAGATATGGTGTGATTTAGCATTACATGTTGCTTTCCTCATTATTGCAGTAGAGTATCTCTCTTAGAATGTATTTGATCTTCTTCCATTAATAACCAAGATTATTCTGACTCTATGGAGGTCTGGCTTTGAACCCCTAGGGTCTATCTCGAGATGAACAGTGACAAGTAGGAACTTCCCTTTTACTTGTGCATATAGCATTGTCACCTCTAAGTTTGTGCGAACCCTGGGTTGATAAGTAAATCTGATAGCCCAAGAGTGGCAACATCCTTACTGAAATACTGGAGCTTATCACTTTTTGGCGTCATTTCCAGGGAGGTGTCTCAGTAGAATGTGGTTATTGCTTTCTTTTATTCCACTTATTGTCTTGAATTTTCTACCATGAGTTTACTTTTGCAAAACTAATCTAGTAGCTTCCTTCCTTTCAGCTTTCATTATCTGTTTTCCTTCCGATTTTGCAAGTAGAATTTCACTTCATCAACTAGCTTCTTCATTATGTCAGTGATTCTTCATTCAATCAACAATTTCATTTCTGCAAAGTACTTTCCATCTTAAAAAATCCTACAAAAACCAACCCAGAAAAATTTTGTTTCATGCCTCGTAGGAATAGGGATAATTTAGGGAAATTCTTGCCAAATACCCCCACTGCATCCAACAACCAACCTTCTCTCTTCTTCAGTGGTTGTGAACTAGAGGAACCTTTAGGTGAGCAACCTGATATATTTGAAGAACATGCAGGGGAAGAAGAAGAAGAAGAACCCATTCCTATTCAACCAATGGCTTAAAACCAAAATGAAAGAGGGAATAGAGAGAGGGTTGAAAGTGCCTTCCCCATTAGGGAAAGCAACGAGGACATTAAAATGAAGAATATAAGCCGCTCTACCCTACCTCGTTTCCATGGTCTAACCACAGAGGACCCCAACACTTTCCTATTTGAGTTTGTTTTTATATGCTGAACCTATGAATATAGAGATGATGAACAAAAATTAAAACTATTTCCATCTAACCTCAAGGATGCAACATTACATTGGTTCATGGGTTTACCTAGAGATAGCATCACAACTTGGGCTCATATGCAGCATGATTTTAACAACAAATATTCTGACTATTGTAGGTCGAAGGATACTAAAGAAGAAATTTTAGGATGACCATAGTCCACGATCAATCCTTAGAAGACTATGAAGAAAGATTCCAACTCAGTTACAAAAGGGCCAGGTGCACACTTGACACCAAGTCACTAATGTTAGTCCTCCTCATAGGAGTAAGGGAAGATCTTTTGATACCTTACATTTGTTAGAAGGAGGAGATATCTACCAATCACCCTATGAGGATATCAAGACTACCTTTAGAAACCATTCTAGGGCATCCATGAAGAAGGGTAGGGGTAGTCAACATATAGCCAGTACATCATCTTCCAACTCATCCATCAAGGGTGAAATTGGAAATATGCTGGAAGATTTCAAAAGTGAGATGTTGCAAATGCTTGCCTTATAATTATACACCATGAACATTAAAAGGAAGCAAGAGGAAACAGAGAGAGCCTTGGACATATTTTCCCCTAGATGCACCAGGAGGCATACTAGGAATGAATGTCCATTGAATTGTATTGATATTTTCTTAGTTTGTGAAGAAAACCACTCCATAGACAAGTGACCTTCTTTACCTGGACTCGATGCAGGTATATCAATGATCTAATGGGTCACTGAGCAGCTTTGCTACATCAACCAAAGGAGACCTCCTGGGCCTAAAGCATAACAACAGGGCATGCAAGGGTCATCCCATGCATATTACAACCCCAACCAAACCATGGTTATATGATCATGGGGACCCCCTTCTCATCCTTCCTGGTATACCTGCCCTCCTTGGTCCTATGCATCTTAGTATCATTCCCAGCCAGCCATCTAGCCATTTCAACCTTACGCTCCACCACAACCTCAATGGAGTACACCACTCTAGGGGTGGAGGCCCCAATATAACACTGCTCTAGCCCTGTTGCCTTCACCACCTACCCAACCACAACTCCTAGAATTTACCCCACCCAGGCAACTCTAGGATCCTGCCTAGCCAAATCCAAACCTAAACAATAGGCAGGCTCAACAAGCATACAATGGAGAGACATCATATATAACTTATGTTATAGAAATCTAGGAGATCAACCTAGGATATGGGAGAATTCTTCTGAATAACCAACCTCCCCGTCCACATAGGGAAGTTGAGGAAGAAAGAGGTAAAGGAACCTTAAAGTAAATCCACTCTTTCCTTAGAGATTAGCTCAACCAGTTGAACCTACCCCAGAAGAAATTGAACTTTTGGGAGAATTGAAAAATATATGTGTAAATATCCCCCTTCTCCAAGAAATAAAAGATGTTCCCGTTTACAATAAGTTGATTAAGGATAAATGGTTCAAGCATCTAGGAATAAGAAAAAGGGATGCCCCTATCATTAATGTCATTGGGAAGCTATATCACTTAATTTTGGAGTAGGTAAGATGTCTAAAATATTTGGACCGTGGAATCCCTATAGTAGATGTGCACACCAATGGCACCATTTCCCGACACACTCTGATCGATCTTGGGGCTGCCATGTGATGACCAAGCACACCATTCTCAAACTCAACCTCCAAGGGTCATTAAGAAAGATGACAACATTTTTGCAACCAGCAGATCGTTCCATAGTCATCGTTGATGGAATTGTGGAGGATGTGATGGTCTCCATTGACTCCTCAGAGTACCTTGTAGATTTTCTAGTTCTCCCACATGAGGCTAAACTTACTTCTTATCCTCTCATCCTTGGGAGGCCATGGTTAGCCACAACTGATGCTTACATTAGCTGCAGAGCTGGAAATATGACCATCAAGAACGGGCATATGTCGAAAACATTGGTCCTATACCCTCTTTCTCAACCTTCTCTAGATCAGGATTTACCTTTATGGTTGTTGGAAGAGGAAGAAGATGAGGTTTATTCTAGCCAACTTTATGGTTTGGAGGAACCCATAGGAGGATGACAACAAGATGAGGATGACTTAATTAAACACCTGCTCCAAAGTCCAACTCCTGGTTCATTACCATTAGAAGAAGAAGTAAGGGAAACCCTGAACAATCATCTAATTGAGTTATGCTTGCCCAATTCCAACCCACTCCGTGTCAAAACCATAGAATTCAACCCAGAGAAAACCTTGGAAATTAATCTATCTCTTTCTGTTGTTGAAGAGGAAAAGTTATGCAACATGTTGAGAGAAATATAGAAGCATTTGCTTCGAGTTCCAAGGAAATGAAGGGAGTACACCCCTCAGTGTGTACCCACCACCTATACATGAAAGAAGGTTGCAAGCCATTCTGACAACCACAAAGGAGGATGAATCCAACTCTTAAAGATATAGTCAAAGAAGAACTGCAAAAACTACTAGATGCAGGATTCATTTACCCTATCTCTGATAGTGAGTGGGTCTCTAATTTAGTGTTAGTTCCCAAAAAAAATGGTAAGTGGAGGATTTTTTTCGATTATAGGGAGTTGAAAAAAATCACAAAGAAGGATCATTTTCCCCTACCGTTCATCAACCAAGTGTTAGATGGCCTAGCAAGGAAAAAGTTTTTTTCTTTCCTATATGGATTTAGTGGGTACAACCAAATCCAAATCTTCCCAGAAGAGCAATATAAGACCACATTCACTTATCCTTAGGGTACTTTTTCCTATAGTTTCCTTCCCTTTTTCTTATGCAATGCTCCTGCCACTTTCTAGAGAGAATTCTTGAGTATTTTTGCCAAATTAGTGCATGATGAGGTGGAAGTTTACATGGATGATTTTACACCTTAAGGCTGTGATTTCAAAGAACCCTCACTAACCTAGGCAACGTATTGCACAAATGCATTGAAATGAACCTGTCTCTCAGTCTGGAAAAATGTGAATGCTTAATGACTGAAGGGACCATGCTAGGTCATTCAATATCTCAACAAGGACTACAAGTGGACCAGAACAAAATAGCAATCATCCAAAGGGTCCCAGCTCCGTAAAAGTAGAGAGATGTCAAGAGTTTCATTGGGTTAGCTCGGTACTACAAAAGGTTCATAAAGGACTTTAGCAAGTTGGCCTCTCCTTTATTTGGGTTGTTGGCTAAAGATTTTGATTTTATATGGTCAAAAAACTATCAAGAGGCCTTAGACATTCTAAAGGGTAAGTTAACCACTGCACCAATTCTTTGAGCCCCAAACCGGGCCCTCCATTTTCATATTCATGCTGATGCCTCACACAAAGCCGTAGGAGCAGCCATAGGTTAGGTAGAGGAGAAACTGCCCTATGCCATCTATTTTATCAGTAAGAACTTGTTAAAGGATGAGCTAAATTATAGAGTGACCAAAAAGGAACTCTTGGCTGGTATGCATTCAATAGAAAAATTTAGGAATTACATTACATTATATCAAACATTTGTGCATACTAACCATGTTGCAATCAAATATTTAATGAACAAATCAGATGTGAATTCTCGAATTATAATGTGGTTTCTTTTATTATAGTAGTTTGTTCTAACCACTGTTGATAACCCTAGCAAAGAAAACATTGTTTTATACTTTTTTTCTAGGGTGAATATTCTTGCAGGTGAAGAACGAATGATGGATGACCAGTTACTAGATGCGAACTTATTTCCTATTCTAGTTCTCTCTCCATGGTTTTCTGATATAGCAAACTATTTGGTATCAACAAAGTCCCCACCAAACATGCCCTCCAAAGAAAAGAGAAGGATAGTCAGGAAAAGTGCCCCCTCCACCCGGATTGGGGGCAATCGTTTCAAACTTGGCCCAGATCAAGTCTTGAGAAGGTGTGTAAGGGAAGAGGAAGTTTTTGAGATCCTTCTGACCTGTCATGATAGGCCTTATGGAGGTCACTTTGCAGTAAAGAGGACAACATTCAAAGTGTTACAAGCAGGCTATTATTGACCCACTCTTCATCATGATGTGAAAAAGTACACTAGTGAGTTTGATCAGTGCCACAGGATGGGAAAACGTACTCCAAGAGATGAAATGTCCCTACAGCCTTAAGTGACTTTTGAGCCATTTGACAAGTGGGGCATGGACTTCATCCGCCCTATCAACCCTCCTTCAAAGAAAAAAAATACATTATTGTATGCACTAATTATTTGAATAATTGGGCTGAAACCAAGGAAATCAAGGCACCAACAGAAGAGAAGGTGGCTGACCTCCTAAGTGAGAATGTATTCTACAAATTTGTGTACCCTAGAGAGCTAGTCACAGACCAAGGCCGCCAATTTACCTCCAACATGATTGAAGAACTACTCAACCATCACAAAATCAAGCATAAGACCTCCACTCCCTATCTTCCACAAGCTAATGGGAAAGTGGAACTAGAGGGAACTAGAGGGAATCTTAACCAAGGTAGTCAGAAGCAACAAGAAGGATTGGGTAGAGAGACTAGTTGAGGCCATTTGGGCCTATATTACCACATGGAAGACCATCACTATATTTACACGCTATGAGCTAGTCTATGGGAAAAAGGCTTTGTTGTCCACTGAGTTTGAATATAACACATTGAGGATGGAAGACCAACTAGATTTGGATCTCATTCATGCACAGAAAGAAAGATTGTTCCAATTGAATGGCTTGGATGAATTTAGAATGTAGGCCCTCCTACATACATAGATAATTCAGCTTTAGAGGAAGATCTGGCATGATAAACATATTAAGGAGAAGCAATTTCAAGAGGGTGATTCAACATTGTTATATGATTCAAGGTATAAAGGCTTCAAGGGCAAGCTATGGACAAGATGGCTTAGAACATATGTGGTGGAGATATGTCATGATAATGGTTCAGTGCAAATCAAAACTATAGATGAAGGACCCATTCCATTTATTATCAATGAACACCGATTGAAAATGTAAAAGATGACTTTATCAAAGCAAGAGTTAATTGACAATATCAATAAAGAAGTGATGATGGTAGAGAAAGTTCCAGCTCCTCCCTCATCAGGGCACTAAAAGCTCCTCCCTCATCAGGGCACTAAAAAGAAAAGAAAACATAAGGACTCAGGTGAAAACCCCCATGAGGCACCTGAGTCCCATCCTTGGGTTGAAAACCTCAGGAGGTAGCCCATTGATGAAAGAAAGAAAAGAATAAGAAGATCCCAATGTGAAATCCTTCGTTAAGGTAGCTAGGGAAAACATTTAGGGTGAAAACATCTCTAAGGCAGCCTAGGTGTTTTAAAAAAAAAGAAAAAGAGAGAGAAAAATATATACTTGTTAATTGTAGTTGGGCGAGAAAGACATTCAAGGAGAAAGAAGAGGATCCAAAGGGAACCCTGCCTCACACATATCCATCTCCTCCACTCCCTACCATGCATCGCTCCATCATTCCTATCATTTTTCCACTCCATTTCTTCAATTTATGTGAAGATTGTGTTTTCTATAAGATCCCTTGTATTCCTCCAGGATCCCCTCAAAACCTACACGATGATTATGTAGGAATTACAGTGACCAAGAAAGCCTATAGGACGCAATCCGAGGGCACATTCTAGGTTTTATAGGTCCCTAAAATTCATCCTAGACATGATTTAACACCTCATCTCATCCATTATCGCCATCCCTGCACTCACCATTCAAAACAAAAAGAGATCAATTTTTGTGAGTTATGAAAAAAGAAAAAAAAAAGGAAAAATAGAGGAGAGTAAGAGCATTATTTGAATGCCCCTTGCTCCACACATACTCCTACTCCTTCTGTCCATTCATTGCACCATCCTCATAGCCACATCCAGTGACATGATTAAGGAATTCTGAGGGAGAAGCAACTACAAGACATCCTGTAGCAAATCCTGTAGGAGCCTATCCCACAGAATGTAAATCATCAACTAGAGGTCTTCACTAGGATGATCGAGGAGCTCCACAGAAGTAGCAACATGAGATCTACAGTGAAAAGTACCTGCAAAAGCCTAGAAACCATCAGCAAACAAGAAGAGGAGGAAGAAGAATAACCATGCAACAAATAAACAACACAACACCCCTAATCTTCGACAATTGCAGCATGACATTGAAGCCACAGGTAAGTATCTCACTCACTCACTCATGTGCATAATTTAATAAAAATTTGTAAAAGTTACGAGATAGTTGGTTTATAAGTGAAAAGGTCACATGTTAACTTGGCCACCTTTGTTCAGTCATCAAATGCAAAATCGGGTGTCCTCTCACACGTGGCTGCAGTCAACTCAAAGTTAGAGGAGGAGTAGGACAAGAAGTGGTTAACTATAGATGTATGAGATGGGATCTGATCACGAGGAGTGGGTAATGATGAGGTAGTAGTGAGGACAAGCAATCCAAAAATGGCAACGTACCTCTGCTGCCAGCACACCACCTCACCCTGAAACACCATAAGTGGAAGTAAAACATCATTTGCATGCATTCATGCATTTCACCTCCTCGAAAATCCCTCACTTATGTCCCTCTCATAACTCTGGCCACCCATCGGAAGCAAGGTTCCATCGTTCTGCAAGAGAATTTCTATAGCAGCATCCACAGGAGTTCCTACAGGAAGAGTCTATAGGATATAGTCTACAGGGTCAATCTACACGATACACAAAGGTAGTCTACAAGATAGGCAAAGAAGAGTTCAAGAGGGGATATCACGAGAATTATCCATTGCCACCATTCTAAAGAGGTAGGCTATCAAAATCCATCGCCATATACAAGCAAATGAACTAGAAATGCCCTAAAATCTAGTGAATTTAGCTACTGTGGGAGGTGAATTACATACATAGTAAACTCTGTTTTCCTTGTGAATTTAAAATTTTTGTGTCAGCCCTCTCATTTTCTCCTGAAGCCTCACAAGTAAAATGACAAGAGGGTTTAATAGGAGAGAACCCAAAAATATTGTGAAGATACAACAACACCCGCAAGTTCTTGAAATCTTTATAAGACACAATTGGATAGGGTTTCTAAAAAAATTCACACGGTATGATGATGAGGTGGCTCAAGAATTTCCTCATTCCATCACTCCACATAGAAGAATCCATGCCACTATTTTAGGTATAGGGCCCACTATAGATCTCACCCTATAGCTCATAGTAGGGTCACCACACTTTCCCTAGGAGTTCCATGGAGAAAAGAAGACAAAGGAAACAATCAGGTGGCTAAAAGGAAATTCCTTTTAGAAGGTGAAGAACCCAGAGACGAAAAAGATGGAGTAATGGGGGATAGTTTGGCATACCCATGGAGTGAGGTAGGCTACCAACTCATCAAATATATCTCATGTGAGGGTAGACATAGTGTTGTTTATGGCTACCATTTTAGGATTGTTGAATAATTAAGAATTGAGGTAGAAACACCAGTTCACCAAAGAGTCAACATACCCTATTTCTTGATGTAATCACTCATAGACTCGAACAACAAAGTAAATGAAGGGAATACCCAAAAATTGCCTCACCATGGGTTGATGAGGATCCTCATTGATGATTCCCCCCAAAACCTCAGAATCCCTATAACATGGTCAGTCTTCAGAGACTTACGAGCAAAGGATGACATCAAAACCCTCACTTATGATATTAGTCCTGCTGCCAGTGAGCAGGAGGCAAAAAAAGAAGAACGTACAGAGCTAGATAGGGATGAGATGGATGAAGAAGAAATTGATGTAGAGGAACATGATGAAGCAAAAGAAGAAGAGGGAGAAGAGAAGGAGGAGAATGATGGAACAAAGGAGGAAACTAAGGAAGAAATGGATGGAGATGAGGAAGAACAACAAGAGGAAGGAGATAAGAAAAATAGAGAGGAAGAAGGCACTGAAATAGAAAGGAAAGAACACAAAGAGGAGCCACATAGGGTGTCCCAGAGGTTATTGAGAGGGAGGCATAAACTCCGCTCACTTCTCTTAGCACCCCAGTCAAGCAAAAAGCTGAAAGAAGGAGGCAAGCCCCACTATATTTCAAAACAATAAAGAGCACAAGAATCAAACAAGGGAAGCCACAAGTATCAACAAAAATTCCAATTGAGATTGAAGATTACCCTACACCAATTGACAAAATTCCTTCCCTTAAGTCACCAATCACCTATGTAAGGAGGCCTAGTAGCAAACCAAATTCCTTAAATGGTAAGTCCATCTTACAGGATCCATAGCAAAACCTACAAGAAGAAAAAATAGTCCTACTAGATACTCTACAAAAACTACAAGAAGCACAAAATTTGGAAGGTAAGGTAGGGGAGTTGCAAGAAACAAAAGAAGAAGGCCCTAAAACAAAGGAACAAAGCTCCCAACCTAACCTAGACTCCTACTACTGATTTATTGAAGGAGGGAGGGTGATACCTCAAAAATTTGCCTTCCCATTGTTTTTCAAACTTCAGAAGGGGAAGCTTGGAACCCACTGATGGATGCAAATCGCCAAGTCAAAATGGGTGGAAGACATTGGACACATGGAAGAGAAGCTCAAATAAATGGGAAAAGAGCAAAGTGGTTGAAGGGACAGAGATGTAATAATGAGAGATCAACTTGAGAGGGAAAATGCAGGGCTGAGGGGACAACTACGGGAAAGAGAAAACCAACTATCATGTATGGCCAGCCTCTCCTTGGAGTCCATCCAGTGTAGGGTGCTAGCTAAATCCTATGCTTTTACCTCAAATAACAATGGCTACAGTTTCAGATTAAAAGACTAGCACAAAAGGGGAAAATTCCATTTGAGGACTACAGGAAGTTTATTGATCTTTGTGATCAAATTACAGTAAAGGATAGGGCCAACATGATTGAGTTTTATTTGTAGAATAGGGCACTCACAGACACGAATGTTTGGGATCCTAATGCCAAGTTAAGAGATCTACAATTAATGGCTTTGGCATCATGGATGAACCATGAGGAGTCAAGGGTTGCAGAGATGAAAAGAATATTAGCCAAAGAGAAAAATGAACCTCTTTTCATCAGAGCTGAACAATCAAACTCCATGGCCATAATCAACACCCATAATTTGATTGCAAATGATCTTCAGCTAGCACCTAGATATCTTCTTGCCCAGGAGAAAGCAATTTCACATTTTTGGGATATGTTTAGGCTACTAGGAGATGACAATATGCATGGTTTCCTAAGGAGATGGAACACACTTCCACACAACGTGAAGATTAGGGAATATCACTCCCCTCAATGGTTGAGAGAGGCACTTAATAGGACACCTATGTATCAGAAATCGATGCAATGGTTGAAGATCTATTGGATAGGCCTAAAACTCAGTCCACCACTACTCCTAGGGATGCTAGAAGGGAGAAAACAAGAGGAGGAAAAGAGGAAGTGGGAAGAAGTAGAAAAGGAAGCATGCTTCTATGAACAAGAAGAAGAGACCATAGCTTAGGCATGGGATGTTAGAGAGGCTACCAGAGCCATGAAGGACATCGACATTGACTAAGTTGCTCAGAGGATGAGCAACGCTTTCGGTAGGGGCGTGATGATGAGCCTCATCATTGGGTAATTATATGGTCCTTAATTCACCTCCTAGCCTAGTCAAACCAACTATTCTCACAACTTATTGCATAATTTTGATCATATTTTGTTTATGAGATGAGTTAGAGTTGGATATTTTGCTTTGTTGTCTAATGTACATTTAATGTATGATTAAATGATAAAAGCAAGGAATTTTTCCAAATACCTTGGTCAAAACATGTATGGGACAAGGGAGAGGAATTATAGAAGGTAAATCCTCCTCATTTACTACCCCTCCATTTGAATATTCCTCAATCAACTCAAAGTGCAAACAACGAAATCATGAACACCATAAGGCAATCGAGAAGGTGAAAGACAAAGCACTAGTTTATCTTGAGTTTGGGAGCCAAGCCCCCCTAATTTTAAGGAATTCATTGGATACTTCAGATGAATAAGTAGAGAGGCCTAGGACCTCAATAGGATTCCAATTTTTTATTGTAAAACTCTACTCTATTTTCGAGCTGCAAGACTTGTGACAGTTTTTGGTGTAATCCATTGTTTTGATAATAAGAATGAGTTTTGTTTTGAGCCACTAGTGAGTTAGCTCAGAGGGCTAAAGCTCTTGTGTTAGGGCACAACC
Organism: Pinus taeda; assembly: GCA_000404065.3. Taxonomy (NCBI): domain Eukaryota; kingdom Viridiplantae; phylum Streptophyta; class Pinopsida; order Pinales; family Pinaceae; genus Pinus; species Pinus taeda. The sequence goes on along the minus strand of APFE031013037.1, from coordinate 5,158 downwards.
CTAGCAGCTAAGGCTCCTCTTTATTGTACATGTATGTTAGGATAGATTCATAGTTTGATTGTTCATTTGCTTAAGTAGTTGTGTTTCCATTAGAGAAGTATAGATTAGATTAATTGTATGTCAGTTTGCTTCCATTTGTGCCCTCTTCCAGTTAGCAGGTTAGTAAGAAGAAAAAGGATCACCACAAGGTTGTACGCAGGTGCGTCAATCTCACTTCCTCCCTTGGGGACCATGACTTGAGGAAGAAACCCTTCAGCAGTCCCAGAAACACAGATTTTTAGTTCTTGCATGAGACTTGGAGTTTGTTGTCTTGATTCAAGAGTTGGTTCACCTCATTGTCATCTTTTTCCATTACTCTATTTTTGGTATAAGATCTCACTCATGTTCTCATTTCCCTCAACACTTTCTTCATGCATAATATGGGCAATTGATTCATCCTCTTTTAGCTTATGAAGATGTTTCTTATTGCATAGTTCTTGAAAGACACACATGTTTTAGGCACTGCAAGTACTTTAGGAGGATTTGCATACCTCATCACTAGCATCCATCTTCCACCTCATCAACCTTAACCATCTCTTGTTCCACCATCACCCTCACTAGTTTTTGTCCCTTTTCATTGAAATCCCCCTAGACACATTGAGTGAATCAAGCCATCTCTTCTTTTGGATGTGGACTCCTGAGTGTTCCTAGACATTCTCGCACCTTCTGCCACTCATCACACACGTTTTTCGAGCTTCCCAACACCTCCAACATCTCACAATTAGCTCTCAGACATATCCTATAGGTTTCTTGTAATTCCTACATGATCATCATGTAGGTTTCTAGTACATGTTGTACGTTTTCCTGTAACAACTTGTTTTGAGGCTAAGATGATGGGGAACCTCTAGGAAGTCACAAAACTCATCCCACAACCCTTCCACCCCATCCATTCACTCCATAATCCTTTTAGCCATCCTTAACCATCTTCCATCCACCTGCCACATCCAAAAGAACAATTAAATTGTATGCTTGACTTTACCAAAAAACACAAAAAAAAAGTGAAAACAAATTTAGTTTAGTTTTCTTTCTCACACATTAGTATGGTTTGATGCTTTTTATTTTTCTAACTTAGATAGTATGATTAGGTTAGTGTTGATTTAGCAATTCTTCTTTGCATAATTGTTTAAATGGTTAATTAGGATATGGTGTGACAAAGCATTACATGTTTCTTTCCTCATTACTGCAGTAGAGTAGCTCTTTTAGAATAGATTTTCTCTTCCTCCATTAAAGAATCAAGCTTCTTCTTACTATATAGAGGTTTGGCTTAGCACTCCTTGGATCTCTCGCCGGATGAACAATGACAACAGGAAAGACCTTCACTTTTACTTGTGCATATAGCACTATCACCTTTAAGTTTGTACGAACCCTCGGTTGATAAGTAAAACTGGTAGCCCAAGAGTTGCAGCATCCTTGTTTCAATACAGTCGCTCATCAATATACTCCAGTATTTTCTATTGTCATGCATGAGGTCATAACGTGCACTGTTGATATGACTTTGCGTTGATGATTGGACCTTAGTTAGTATAATGGTTATGCTTTGATGCACTTATTGATATATGTTTATATGTCATTATGGTTATGCTGTACATGCATTTCGCTGATTTGATGATCTTGTAGACACGGTATCCTCCTTGCTTTATGTTAAGGTACATTGATTTATAATGATTTGGTTTACGTGACATAGTATGACATGCAGGAAAGAGATCAGATGGCTAGCAAGGTGGTAGACTACTTAGAATATCCCTATGCGTCAGATGGGCATCGTGGCGTGGGTCACTCTTTTGACTTGGTAGACACATTAAGAAGCCTAAAGGAAGAAATAAGGAGTTGCAAAGCAGACAATGACAAAAGCATGCAAGCACAAGAGAAACAAACAGAGGTGAATGCAATATTACTTTAGAGTTTTTCAGATTTGTAGCGAAAAGGACCTCTCCGAATCAACCATAGACATGAGGACATAACCAGTGGGGCATATTGCAACAGGTCTCATAGTAGACATAGTTCAGATAGATCTGACACTATCAGGGATGCCAAGAAGTTGGACACTCCAAATAGGAGCGGTGACAGACACTGGTATTTCTCTAGTTCTACTTCTCATAGACATCATCATCATCATCGTTATCATCCATCCAGAGGGAATGGTAGGGGATACTTTCCATATGAGTTCAAGAAGGGAAAGCCACCTACCTTTGATGGAGAGATGAAAAAACTATAAGATGTGGAGGCTTGGTCGCTTATCATGAGGAAATTCTTTAGATTGCATTACTTAGAAAACATGATAGAAAGGATAACATTTTTCAGTCTCATACATTCATCTCTGGATTTCCAATTGCATATATAGATGAAATTGAGTTCGATGAGCTTGGATCATTGGATGAGGCCATCTGAAAGTTGAAGTGTTGTTATAAGCATTCGAAGTGCAAAGATGAGCTGAAGCATGACTTGAAGGGAAACGAAAAAGGTAGAGGAAAACAACCACCTAAGAGAGGAAGAACTCAAGATGCAAGGGAGAAAGATAATGCAGTTCCTTAAAAGAGATTTAATACAACTGAGAAGGGACATGGAATGCAGCACGCTAGAAGCGGTGGTAGGGAACCATTACATTGTTGGATATGTGGTAAGGATCATTGTAAGAGGTATTGTGTGTGGTATCATAGTGGTGGTAGACTGCATATCTACAGTGCTCATGAGGCGCATACAATTCGTGATGTCAATCATAGCATTCTAGATTTATGGATCTATGGAGACTAGGCAAGCACATCATGATACATCGATCATTAGGATGGAGGGTAAGCTTTTTGATAAAGTTTTTTCTATTTTGATTAATCTTGGATCTAACTATACTTATATTAATTCCAACTTGGTGGGTATGTGTGGTTTGAGAAAAGAAGTGCATGTAGAATCTTGCTTGGTAATGAAAAATGAAATACCATTAGAAAAAATCACCTTATGAAAGCCCTAATGTCCAATGGCCACTCCATTTTCTAAATTAAGAAGGCCTAGTATGGGGATATGAACCCTAAAACTATAGCTCTCTTCCATAGGCTCTCATTTCACTTCCCTACATCCAAGGAAACATTAACCTTATTTCTGAATTCTTAGTTAAAAAGAATATTAAACCCTTATTTAAACCTCACAAAACACTAAAATACTTATTTGATTATGCCTAGGATATGCCTAGTACTATGACTACAACAACTTATTAAACTCATTTCTCCTATGGTAAGTCATACATCTCGTGAGTTTATCTCAATGTTCAATGTTTGTCTCAAAAAAGACATAAGAGACACAAAATACTACTACATTTCCAAAATTTCCATTTTCAAACACTTGTTTAAACACCTTATGACTCCAGTATTGAAGAAGCTTTTGAAATTAAGTTTCATCATGAAAATTTTAAATGGGAAGATGATTATAGACTTAGGTAACGTGAGAATCTCCTCTATCAACTTGAGCAACATCGTCAACATTCATAATGTTCATTTCATTTTTTCCCCATGGTTTTTGATGAAGTTGAATCCATTTCTATTTTTAAAATAGTGATAGAAAGTAAAATACAAATTTAAAGTTTTGCAATAAAAAAAATTGTCTAAATATCTTTATAATTTTTTTAGTATTTGAAAATGGGTGAAGTGTATGTTGACACCTAATCCTCAGTGATTGGGGAAATGAATGTGAACAGTGATCGAGAAGATGAACTGAACAATCACATTCATGTATATATTAGATAGCTAGTGTTTAGTCAATTTAGTGTTATCTAAATTGCTAGTATTAATTGTCAACCCGGGGCTCGTAAGCTGATGAAGTGTGGTGCACTATATGTGCTTAGTTAACCTCTTTCTTACTTCGTTGTTTTATAAGGTTATAATGTTCAACTCTTCCTAACCTTCTGCTTTCGACATATAGTACTATGTTTAAGCACGATTAAGAATAAGTCCAAAAAGTAATCAAGCTCTAAGGTGACAAGTAGGAAAAACCACTTTAAAGACCAGTTATAATGTTCAACTCTTCCTAACTCCCTGCTTCTACTGCGTATTTGCATAAAACACGATTAGGAAGTAGTTTAGAAATAAGTCTAGAAAGTAATCAAACTTTAAACTTGCAACGAAAGAGCTTGAGAGAAATAACTTGAAATGAAATTGAAAGCAAAGAAATTGAAATGACTTGAAAGTAAATGACCACAATCAAATGGCATTAGTCTCTATTCATATTGCTGCAAATAAAAGAAAATAAGAAAATCACTTCAAGGATTGATGTTAGTGATGATCTCCTTCTAACTCTCTGTTTCTACTGCGTATTTGCATAAAACACGATGAGAAGGGAGCTGAAGACAAATCCAAGAATTGATAAAAACTCTAATCTACTTTAATTGGCAAATTGTAACACTACTAAGCCTTTTCCAACATACTGCTTCCTACATATGTGATTATGTGTAACAAGTGGAAAAAGTGTTAGTATCACAAGCCAAGTCTACTCAAATACAAGCTACAATTAATCAATGTTCTGTTCTCTTGAAAAATAAGTCATTCATGATAAAGAGAGCATAAATTAGTTAGCATCCAACTTGTAAAAATACACTAAAACTAGTCTAGAAAAATAGAGTAAAAAGGGCAGCACTATGAATAAGACAACTGCAACTACCATTAGATATTAAAGCAAATACAACACACAATCCCGGGAGAAAATAAAATGCAATAATTCAAACTGTACAAGGCAAGGGCCCCCTTCTACCTATAAAATCAAAGCATACTTAAAATTGCATGAATGAAAATCTAATCTACCTTACATTCTACAAAGCAATATTTACAAAATGAAATCTAATCTACTTACATCCTAATGTGCTCCATGACATCTACTTCACATCTCCTTCCATGTCGAGAACATCAAAGCTTTATTCAATTTCTTCAAAAGTGCAAAGTACAAAAGCTTTCAAAAGCCATGAGACTAACAAGCTAAAAGGAAGACTAAAGAGAGGCTAAAAAGAGACTCTCATAAGCTAAGCTTTAGAACTAAGAACTAAAAGAGACTAACTAATGAAGGAGAGAGATCTCCTATTTATACAAAAAGATGAGAGCCATCTCATTAATGATAATCCATGAATTTCTCCCTCTACCTCTAG
>APFE031013035.1:910-33462 GCA_000404065.3 Pinus taeda | reverse complement strand
TAACAGATTGGGTATCGAATATTGTTCCTGTTAATAAAAAGCAAGGAACGATAAGAATATGTATTGATTATAGGGATAGTAATCGAGCCTGTCCAAAGGACAATTATTCAATTCCCTATATCGATCAAATAATTGATGATTGTGTCGGCAGTGAAATGTTCTCCTTTATGGATGGATTTTCCGGTTACGATCAAATTAACATACTCCCTGCTGATCAACCAAAAACGGCTTTCATTTGTCCATGGGGGACCTTTGCTTATTGCAAATTACCTTTTGGGTTGAAGAACGCCGGAGCAACTTTTCAACGGGCTATGTCTTACACATTTCATGACATCAAGCACATTGTGCAGCCTTATCTCGATGATTTACCTGCTCATTCATTACGAAGAGCCAATCATCTCACTCATTTATGAGTCATCTTTATGAGATGTAGGCATTATCGAATTAGGTTGAATCCACAAAAATGTGTTTTCTGTATAGAAAGGGGTCGCTTACTAGGATTTTTTGTTTCAAAATCCGGCATTCATGTCGATCCCTCGAAGGTTGAAGCCATTATCAAATTACCTCCGCCTTCGACTCTTCGCCAACTCCAAAGTTTGCAGGGGAAAGCAAACTTTTTATGCCGATTCATTCCTAACTATGCCGAGATAACGAAAGGTTTTACCAAGTTGTTGAAACAAAACACTCCATTCTTTTGGGATGAGATAGCTCAGAAATATTTTGATGCACTTAAACACACGTTGACCCATGCACTGTTATTGCATCCTCCCAACTACAACCAGGACTAATTTTTGTACCTCACCGCTTCTCATTCCGCCATTGGGATGGTTCTAGTTCAGGAAGATGAATTCAACGTTGAACATGTGATTTACTATCTTAGTCGAACTCTAAATCCGACTGAGCTTAAATATTGACATGTGGAGAAATTGGCCCTGGTAGCTGTTCAAGTTGTCCAGCGATTTTGTCACTACATTCTACTAAGCAAAACCTAGTAATTTCTGACTGTAACCCTATGACGTATATTTTTACTAAACAATTGCTAGGGGGCAAGTATTTTAAATGGATAGTTATCCTGCAAGAATTTGACCTGGAATTTGAAAAATCCAAGTCAAAGAAGTCTTTGGTTTTCGCGGAATTAATGTGTGAATTCCCGCGTATTGATACCGAAACTGTGGGATAATAATCCCTTGCGGATGAATCTTTGTTTCTTATCAGTACTCGTGATCCATGGTATGGGGATATAATTGTCTATCTCCAAACCCAATCTTTTCGGCCTGAAATATCACGATCTCAGTGAAGGAAAATACGTTTCCAATCCCAACAGTACCGAATTATTGGAGATACACTCTATCGTCGTGGGGTGGATTCTGTTTTCCGTCATTGTTTAACTCATGAGGAAGCTGAAAAGGTTCTGAATGACTGTCACTCTAGAGCGTGTGGCGGTCATATGTCTGGGTATGCCAAAACCCAAAAGATATTGCGCGCTGGTTATTTCTGGCCATCCTTATTTAAAGATTGTATCAATGCAGTCCAAAAATGCCACAATTGCCAAATTTTTATCGAAAGATGCGTGCTCCACCTGCTCCTCTCCACCCTATAATTTCCATTGGTCCTTTCGCAAAATGGGGTATCGATTTTATTACATGTAACCCTCACTCGGTTGGGGGGCATGCGTGTACCATCCTTGCGGTAGATTATTTTACCAAGTGGGCCGAGGCGATGCCTACATTTTTGGAAGACGGCAAAACTGCTGCTATTTTTGTTTACAATCATATAATTTCTAGGTTCGGTGTTCCTCAAGCGATTATCACTGATCATGGAAGTCATTTTTGAAACATCATGATGAGTGAACTAATAGATCAGCTTGGCCTGCGTCACGATAGCTCAACTCCATATCATGCACAACCCCCCGGTTCACTACGTAGGTTAGTCGTGGAAAGTATATAACACAAGCCAACATGGTATTCATCGGTCGAATTGGCATAACATGTTATTTTCAGCGCTTTGGGCATATCGAACCTCGGTCAAAACATCAACTGGTTTCACTCCTTTTCAACTAGTTTACGGGTTGGAAGCAGTGTTACCCATTGAATGCGAAATTTCGTCATTTCAAATAGCCATAAAATTACTCCCATCCACTTCCGAAGAGGAAAAATGTTTGTTGTAATTAGCTCAACTAGATGAGAATTGACGTGATGTTGCATTAGCAATCGAGACTCATGCAAAACGAATAAAAACTCAGTACGACCGAAATGTTACACCTCGTAATTTTTCGGAAGGAGACCTAGTTTTACTATACGATCAAGCAAACGATAAGCTAGGGGCTAGAAAATTTGTACCCATGTGGCATGGTCCTTTTGTTGTTAAGTGTAAGCTGGCAAAGGGGCCTATGAATTAGTAGATTTTGATGATGTCTCTTTAGGTAGACCCAGAAATGGGCTTTATTTGAAAAGATATTATGCTTAAAGTATGGTGTGAAGATTTTTGTTAAGAATAGTTTCTTTCTAGCTGGTGTGTTTTAGATTAGAAGTGTGCCTAGTTTAGAGAGTGTTTTATCATTACTCCTGCTTATCTTGATTTTACTCTTGATATTGCAAATGTCAACGTCTTCTCAAATATACATTGGCTTTGATGATGGTGCTTGTCGTAGTACATGGAATATTTATTCCGCAGCTTGGGTTATCTATTCACCCTTTGACGAGTTAGTATCTATGCATGGGGTAAGCCTCGGTCAAACAAAAAATAACATTGCAGAATATAGTGCAGTGATTGAGGTATTATCTGAATCCATCTCATATGGGATTCGGAGTTTGATTGTTAGGTTAGATTCTAAACTTGTTTTATTACATCTTAACAAGGTTTATGCCATTAGAAATCCAGTGTTATTAAGATTATTTTATAGAGTTCGTCTCTTAGAACATGAATTTGGCTACATTTAATATCAACATATTCCAAGATATTTAAATACATTAGCAGATGTAGTTGCTTCTCGAATGTTAAATAGACATTTGCAATAATCAAGACAGTAAATTTAAAAACATTTCATAAACATGTTATACAAGATAGCTAGTAATAGTGATATATCATAGCATAGAAGTGTGTCAAATATACATCGTTTTTGATCATAGGTTGAAAAACACCTTGTGATTGGAAAAAATGATAGCACAAAAAGATATAAAATGTCATATGAGTCTACAAAGGCAATCATCCTATCCCTGATGATGATCATGATAAGAAACCACTGCTCGGGCCACCCTACAAAGGAAACTCCTAAAAGGTCCTGGGACCCCAATCACATAGCGCTGTAACCTAAGAGGAATATCATCTATACTAGTCTCTGGGATATTTACTGTCAAACGCTCTAGATGATGCTCCAATTTGGTCAAGGTCTCTGCTGATTGGTATTGTGGGGCTAGTGCCGCTGCAGCAAGGTGTCTTCTCTCATAGGGCTGGAGAGTGGTTGGTCGCCGTGGACCCACATCTGCATTTAAAACTTTTTACTATCAGTTTTGGACGATTTAAAAACAAAAAAAAAATTAGTTTAAAAATTTAGGAAATGTTGAAAGTGATTTTACCTGAATCATCCCATTGCTCTCCTGGTGGAAAATCCATGTCTGGATCACCACGATAATCCATCCCAGCATATGGAAAATCCTGAATCATGAAAATTTGGTTCTCCAACCAACAAAAATACTCAGGTGGAAATCGGACAACCTCTGTACCCTCCTCAGGATGACGGGCCATCACTACAACCTAGCGCATAATCTTAGGATCTCGGGGAAGTCCAGCCTCAACAGAAAGATGCTATGGGACCAACATAGGGACCCTCTCTAGGCCAAAGCTCACAACTAAGAAACCATACCCAAAGTTCTTTAGTCGTCTATTCTTTGCCCTAGTCAGTTGGCCTTTCACATTCGCCAACACAGCTTCGTACTAGTTGAAGATGGTGCCTCGGAAACAGTCTACTGCCATTCGCATTTGGATCCGGTAGCTAGATTGAATGTTGCACTCCCGCATAGTCTGGTGATAGTAAATGCGATCACTTTAAGTTCAAGACGGGAGATAGTCTTAATATTTATCAGTTTGTCCGCAGTTTGGACATTACAAAACTCTAGTCGGAGATTAGCGACAGCGTGGCCACCTCGCCTAGTCCTGAATAGAGATAATCCTTCACCTCTCTTGGGCAAACCAGTCAGGAAATAAATGTCCTCTGGCTTGATTTCGAGCCGGTGCCCACCAATTATGAAACATTGGTCCTGTGTGCTCCACCTATCTACCAGCCATTGTAGAAAGTCTACTTGAGCCCTCATGCCGGGTATGGCCTAGAGTTTAAATAGTCCACATGTTTTTAATGCTTGTATTGAAGGTGGATGAATTAATGCGGCTAGATCCACATCTTCGTGCTCCCGTCCCCGCCAAACGAGCATTTTGTATATCTACATTGCAAAAAAGGCGGATTAGAACATTTTATTTTCAAATTTTTTGGGCGGAAATGGAAAAAATTAGGGTTTTAAAACGTATTTCGCGGGGTCCGCACTCGCTAGTTAGGGCCAGTGCGTAGGTCCGTACTCGTCCTTAAGAGCAGGTGCGGGACCCCAACTTTTTCTTTTGTACGAAAAAGTTGGGGTCCGCAAGGGCCACATGTTGCACTTGCAGACCCCCCGCGAGCGTTTTTTTAACCAAAATTTTCCTTAAAAAATCAATTTTAAAGCCCTAAAATGAAAATTAAACAGTTGAAATGCAAGATAGGGATGCTGTGGATTACCTGGAGCGGACGATTCTCGATTCCAACGGTCAGATTTTCTGCAATATTCACAGGAAGTTTCTTACCAAAAACTCTTACTTTTCACTCTGAAGTCAAACGGTAAAAATGAATTTGCAAAAGCCCTTTTTATAAGATTTTTTGAATAAATGAATTTTTAATTTGTTTATTTTTCACTTTAAAAAGGTAAATTTTGATACATTTTTATTTACTTTAAACAGGTATGAGTAATGTTTTGAGTTTTTGTGTAGAATATTGGATTTTCAGGGAGAATTGATCATTTTCAACGAAGAGCATACTTTTTCACTTTTTCGGACTCTTTCAAAATTTACGAAAAAGCGAAACATAGGAGTCCAATTTAAGCTCTTTTCTGACTCGTAAAATATGAAAAGATTGCCGAGTTTTTCTTTTTAAACTCGTTAAAATGGAATTAAAAGGACGGTCCACTTACAACTCTTTTCTGATCGTATAAACATGAAAATATTGCCAGACTTTTGTCGTTTCAAGTTCGATATTGGTTATAAAACGACGTGTTTTCAATCGCTTTTTTACTTTTTCAGATCGGAGCCACTAATTATGAAAAGTACTCCTTGATCGTAATGGTCAAGCGGTTCTCTCAAGTATTATTTTATACTTTTTTTCGGGCTTGGGGGCACAATTTTACGAAAAAGGACAACCATGGAGTTTCTTAAGTTTTTCATCTGATTCCCTAAAATTGAAGAACACCGAGTTTCTCTTATATTGGACTTGTTAAAATTTAACAGTAAAGGACCTGTTCAATTTTAAACAAGAATGGACCACTCCTTCTTAGGGTTCGAATTTTAAACTAAGTTGGACTCATCTGAAGGATGAGCTTATAATCAAGCAAATGTTATCCTCCTCAAGCTTGTCAAAAATAAAGAGGTACTTGCCAAAAATGGTGGGGGAAAAGGGAGAAAAATGAACCTGTTTTTTATACTTTGTTTTTAGAAAAGTAGTTAACCACTCTTGAGCACGACACTTTTTGTTCATCTGGGTTGGGAAATCCTTTGCCTAACAGTTAATCAAACCATATTGAAAGTCTTCAGCTGGTTTCTGGGTATTAGCTTTGGGTCAATTGTTACCAAACCATCTGCAGTGTCGTTATGTGTTCAAGAGGTCAGTTCAAATAAACCATTCATTTGCAAAATATATGTCATCCATCTTGACCATCCCTGAGTTAGTCCTTGCCAAATACATTTCTTCAAAACTTGATCTATGATTTCATGTTGTGGGCTTGCCTACGACGGATCACTTTCTATTGACTCCAACTCATTATCTAGAAAGATGATCTAGGAATCGTCAGTACCTTGGAATCTGCATGGCTCAATGGTAGGTTTCTCGCCTTTGACGATAGGTTGCATCATTGAGCTTCGATCAAAGGATTCTGTGACGTGTTCGACATCGACTCATTTATTCACATTTCATGGATTGTACTGAGTACTTTGAGGGCCATTGAAATTATTGGTGGTTCCTCTCACACTTGTTAACAGTTCACATCATTGAATGGTAATCAAGTGGTTTCTACGATGTTCGACTTCGACACATTCATTCACATGGATAGAATCGTACTAGTTTGGGAAGCATAAATTAAGACCTTGGATCTAGTTTCCACCATCCAAGCTGTGAGGGATTTTGTTATTCATTATACAATGGACTATTCATAAACAGATAGTTGCGCCCATACTATATCTACATATGCCTATACTTGTGATGTATTACGAAATCATTCTTGTATCAGAGCAGTTTAGATAGTTTTCTAGTCAGTTTTGATCTGAGTATGGGAATGCCTACCTCAGCGATGATATGTTCATATTATATATATTATTCTATCTATATTATATATATTATATATATATATATATATTGTATATATTTTACATTGAATGTTTTTACAGGTTCTGACCGGGGTATCCACAGGAAGATCCTTGAAATGATAAAGTACTTCACTCTTCTTAGATGACAAAAACCATCCTCATCTATTACAGACTTTGCACTTTAAGGGGCAATCTGTTGCACAAAAATTGTCACTTGGACATTCTGCAATCAATGTGAGTCTATCACCACTCATACCTTCATCCTTTGCAAGTCTTAAACCTCATTTCTTCATTCAAGCCTTGAAAATAAGAGAAAGACCTTAAAAATCTCTAAAACTCTGGTTCCGCACTTTCTCTTAGCATTACCTGTGGTACCGCACCTATTGGTCATGTCCCCTGCGCACCTGATCGCTCTGTCTCTGTGTTATGGGTGCGGACCCCTGTAAAAGTTCAAAAGGCACAAGTATATTCTTAAAAACTCTCTTTGAGTCATTTCTGGAAGCTTCTAGAGGGAATCTTGAGGTGGCAAGTTCGCTCCTTGAGGGTTCATGCATCCCATACCTTAAGGAGCTAACCCCTTGATGTGAGGAGCTTATCCCTTTGAAGGAGGACTCTATCCCTTCAATGGTGGACTTGTAACCTCCTTCCTTTGCACTATAAAATGAAGCATTGGGCTGGTTACTTGAGAGGTTGAAAGCTAAATATTTTAGAGGGTAAATGCTACTAGAACTTAGTCTTCCTAATTAAGCTTTTGAGAGGAGAGATTACATACCTTTTGATCTCATTTGGAAGAGAGTGAGTCTTGTCAAAGTAGAGGAGATTCCTGTTTGGACCCTGGGAAGAGCTTGTACAACATCAAGGCACCAAAGGTTGTAAAGTTCTTCTATTTCAAAGTTAATACAATCAAGTTTATTTTTCTCAATAGGCTGTGTTTTATGGTTTATTTCATGGATTCCTTGATTACCATGATGAACATGATTTATTATATTAGCTATGTAGGTGTTATTTGATGTGTGCTTGTTTGTGATTGCAGGTTCTTAAAAGGAAACTCTTTCGGAGCTATTGGAGCGTGACTACCACAAACTAGCGTTGTACTTAAGGTAGGGTCTAAAAAACCTCTTTAGTTTTTATTAATGAATCACAATATGTTTAGAGAAAGATAGATTTGCTTGTCCTGCTTGTTGCTAGATATCAGTTAATACTAGGGAGATCGGTCTTGTCCGCAAGAACGATTTATCCGGCCAACAAGAGTGTATCAAAATCTAAAGGGAGGTTGGCATGCTGGCATTGTGGGAAGAAAGAGCAAAAGAAGAAAGACTGTTGATCTCTGAAAGAGAAAAAAGAGATGGAAAATAGGAGAATAATAAGGAAGGCAATGTGGTACAAGATGCTTTGATCATTTCAATAGATAACATTGTTGATTATTGGAGATAGACTCAGGGGCTTTATTTCATACCACACCCCGTAAGAAATATTTTCAAGATTACGTTCAAGGTAATTTTGGACAGGTTTATCTAGATGATGATGAACCATGCAAAATTGTAGGAAAGGGTAAGAAATGGATAAAAGTATAGAATGAAAACCAATGGTTGTTGAAAGAGGCAATGCATGTTTCTGATTTAATAAGAAATCTAATTTCAATAGGGTAGTTGAGAACTAAAGGTTATAGAATTACATTTATAGGAAATTCATGGAAGGTCACTAAAGGATCTATGATAATAGCAAAAGGAGAGAAGGAGAGTACATTGTATTTATGCACTAGCAATTCAAACCTTTCTATTTCTTTAGCTTTTACATGAGAATATTATACAATATTGTGACATTAAAAGCTCAAACAAATGAGTGAGAAGGGAATGCAGATTCTCCACTCAAGAGAATTATTGCCACATTTGAAGAAGGTTGATTTAAACTTTTGTGAGCATTGGGTCCATGGAAAACATAAAAGAATTAGATTTCTAAAAGTTGGAAAGGAAAAGAAGAGTGAAAATTTATAGCACAAGCATACAAATGTATGGGGACTAGCCTTGGGTGTCATCTCTTGGTGGCTCTTATGATTATATTACTTTTATTAATTATGTATCTAGACAAACATGTGTTTATTACATTAGAAACAAATCTTATGTCTCTGATACTTTCAAGAAACAAAAACTTTTGCTTGAGAGTGAGACATAAATAAGTTGAAGTGTTTTAGATTAGATAATGGAGTAAAATATCCCAACAGGGAGTTTGATATTTACTATTCATACCATGGAATTCATAGAGATAAGATACTTCTAAGAACACCTCAATAAAATGATGTGTCATAGGACAATTGTGGAGTGCACAAGGGGTTTGAGATTGCATGCATAATTGCTCCTATAATTTTGGATGGATTGTGTTGATATTGTTGTTTAATCAATAAATAGAAGGCCTTTGAGTTCCTTGGATGGTGGTATTCCAAAGGAGGCATGACAGTTAATGATCTGATATTCACCTTATGAGTGACATCAATTAAAGATTTATTGTTTAAAGGTATTACAAACTCATGTGTTGGTGTGTGTGTGTTCTGTGTTATTGAAGCAATGGATTGATCAGATTTCCAATACACAGATAATAAAATGGAAAGACATCAGAGAAACACAGTAAGCAAACACAAAGACACAAGAAATTTTAATAAGGAGTTCACCCTATTCTCTAGGGCCACATCTCTGGTCCAGCTTTAAGTGGTGGCCTTGTTTTATTGTGCCTTTAATCAGAGAATTACAATACAAGGACTCAATGTGAGTTCTCTTGAAGCAGGTTTCACTGGGCAGGGTGGTTCTTGGATTCCCCAAGCCACGAGAGTGCACAAAATCTTCTTCTTCCTACCCACTCTGTGACCTTCTAGTCTATAGTGGAAAGAGCCAAATGTGGTGCTCAGTTCGGACAGATTCCTCTATGGGGTGGCTTGAATCTCTCAAGATCTCTAGTGCTCGATGCTGCTGCTGGTCAGCTCGGCCCTCTGTCTCTTTCTGCTTTTGCTTTACTGCCTTCTTCTCCGGTTTCTGTCTCTCAGTGTTCAGTTCTCCTCTTAGGGTTCGCTCTGACTGACACTCACTTGTGTATTCTGTCTCTGTTCATGATTTTTAGCCATTCGTTCCAATGCCTGTTCGATTCCCCATCCGCCTCTATTGATTCACCTTCTGCAACTATGCTTGGAGTTCACTGTTCGACGTCATCATGAACGCTCAGGGAGTGGCCACTTGTCCCCCTCTAAATGGCGCTAGCATGCTTCGTCAGTTTGTTTCTTCAGTTACGTCATGGATGCGTTCCTCCTCCATCGTGGTGGTCAAATGGATTCCAAATCCTTCTAAAACGCAAATCATTCTTTCATTGATTCCACTTCCCCCCCCCATTGGGCTCACTTTCAGCCATCCGATCTGGGGCCTCCAGATCCATCGCCATACGCACGTCTCGCGCGGTTGACTTTCTCGATCGATAGCGCGCGATCAACGACGGTTTTCTCTCACCTCCACTTGCCATGCATCGATCGATGTATGAAATCGCCCTCCTCTCATCCAAAACCTCTTACCGTTTGTGGGCACCCCGATCAATACCGCCAGTTTTCCAGAGCGCGGGTCCTGCCTTTGTATGTTAGCGGTTTTCGCTTTTCCACCCGCGGTTCTTCGGTTCCCCCACGCGACCGAGTGCTCGGGCCTTTCCTTCATTATCGACCTATTCGCCTAGCCTAATCGCGCATGAAAAACC
The DNA here is from genome assembly GCA_000404065.3 of Pinus taeda. Lineage (NCBI taxonomy): Eukaryota > Viridiplantae > Streptophyta > Pinopsida > Pinales > Pinaceae > Pinus > Pinus taeda. The sequence continues at coordinate 23,139 of APFE031013035.1, read as the reverse complement.
TCCTTATTTTCCTGATCTGGGCCTCCCAAGGGCTACTTTGACCTCCTGCGCAGTCTCCATGGGCCTCGGTCAGCGCGCTTTGACCGAGGTCCTTGTCGTTCCATGCTGGCTGCCATTGCCACTGGTTCAAGGTGTTTTTTATCGCTGTTTTGGAATTTTTAGAGATTTCTCCCGACCTGATACAGTGATGGTTCTTTGACAGTTCTTGATGGATCTAATTCAGATCACGGCCTTCCCACTGAAAAGCTTTTGAACCACCAAAAGTTGATTTTTCTTTCAAGCATTGACTAAGTGAGGATACTGCTGTCTCACTTGTCCAATCCCAATCCACTTTGCACTGCTCGGCTTCGAACCTTTGAGTCCAATTTTGAGGTACTCAACATCTCCTCTACGCTTCGTCCTCACCTTCCTGTCCAAGACTGTGTCTTCCTACAATTCATTAAGATATTCATGTAGTAGGTCATCAATAGAAGGCAATTGACTTTGCTCTTCAGGATCCTCAATCGTTGAAGGTTCAAACAATCTTAAGCAATCTGCATTTACGACTGAGTAGATGTGCATGTAATCTGGTAGATCAAGGCGAAAAGCATTTTCACCAATCTTCTCAAGTATCCTAAAAGGTCCATACCTGATAGGCTTTAGCTTTTTACCTTCACCTTGCATCCTGTACTTGCTGATATACAGTCAGACCTGGTGTCCAACTTGAAAAGTATGCTCTATCCGATGCTTGTCATGCCTAGCCTTGTATTTGGCTTGGCTCTTTTCCAGCTATTCCTTTACTATCTGGTGGATCTCCTGGATTTGTTCAATGAACCTAGTTGCCTTGTCCACATAATTGTGTCCATCAATCATGGTATCTTTACCAAAGACAAAATCCAAAGGAGACCTTGGTATGAAACCAAAACAGGTCTCAAAAGGAGATCTTTGTGTAGAAGAGTGTTTTTCTCTGTTGTAAGCATGCTGCACATAAGACAAATGTTCATCCCAAAGCTTAGGATGTTTGCTGCAATATCCCCTGAGTAACTGGATCACTGTCCTATTAACTACTTCTGTATGGCCATCGGTTTATGGATGAAAAGATATGCTTTTCTTTAGTTAGGTGTCCATCAGTTCCCACAGACTTGACCAAAACTTCCCCACAAATCGGGTGTCTCGATCAGATACAATAGAAGTGGGTAATCCCAAATGAACCCATACATGTTCAAAGAATAATTTTGTAGTTTGTTAAGCTGTAATATGTTTATTACAAGGTATCAAAATACACATTTTGCTGAACTTATCCACAACCACATATAAATAATCATGACCTTTCCTAGATTTAGGCAGTCCTCCAACAAAATCCATGGAAACACTTTCCCAAGGGTGAGAAGGAACTGGTAAAGGAGTGTACAAGCCTAGTTTTCTATTGTTGGGCTTGCTTTTAGCACACATAGTACACCCTCTTACATATCTAAACATTGTCTCATTCATTTTCGGCCAATAACAAAGTCTTTGCAGCTGTGCAACTATTTTACTTACCCCAAAGTGACTTGATATCAGAGAAGTGTGTGCCTTTCTAATTATCTTTACTCTCTCGGTTTGTGGAATGCAGAGTTTCCAACAATGATATAAGAGTCGGTACTTCACATGATATTCCAATTCTTCTATCTTTTTGCCTTGACTCAAAGTTGCATATACATCTTTAAAGTCTATATCTTGAGCATATCGTTCAATGTAACTTTCATGTAGTACATAATTATGCTTAAGTATAGTAGATGCATTTATAATGGGTCTAGCTAACATGTCTGCAACTTTTTTGTGTATGCCCTTTTTATATCTGATGACTAGATGAAACTGTTGTAGAAAACCCATCCATCTATAATGCCTTGATTGCTGCAACTTAGTTTGGGAGTGTAGATATTGAAGTGGTTGATGATCAGTTTGTATTACTGTCTCTTTGCCCATTAAGTAATGTTTCCACTTTTTCACACTCTGAACTAATGCATACAATTCTTTATCATATGTAGGATAGTTAACTACTGCAGGATTAAAGTCTCAGAATGATAACATATGGGTTTACCGTGTTGTGTCAACACTGCTCCCATGGCATAGTCACTGGCATCTGTTTGGATTTCAAATGGTCTTTCTAGATCAGGCAGTGCTAGTACAGGTGTTGTACTAATCTTTTTCTTTCAAGGTGTCGAAGGCTTTTTGATGTTTTGCCTTGCCCACTGAAACACCTTGTTCAATCCTGTCAAGGCATGTAAGGGAGCTGCAATTGAGGAAAATTTTGAAATGAACTTCCTCCAATATTGTGTTGCTCCTAAGAATCTTCTCACTTCTGTAGCAGACTTGGGTTTAGGCCAGTTTACAATGACTGCCACTTTATAGGGATCTATTTTCAATTCACCACCCCCTACTATATGACCCAAATAATTTAGAGATGTTTTTGCAAATTCACATTTTGAGAGTTTAACATAAAGTTTTTCTCTTTTCAAAACATCTAATGTCTGCTTAACATGCTTTAAGTGTTCTTCCCACGTTTTACTAAAAATCAGAATGTCATCCAGATACACAATAACAAAACCATCAAGAAAAGGCATGAGTACATCATTCATTAATCTCAGGAAAGTAGCAAGAGCATTGGTCAAGCCAAAAGGCATAACCAACCACTCATACAATCCCTACTTTGTTTTGAAAGCAGTCTTCCATGCATCTTGCTCTGCAACTCTGACCTGATGGTATCCATTATACAAATCCAGCTTGGTGAAATAAACGGCTTCCTTCAATTGATCTAAAAGATCATCTATGCGAGGAAGGGGATAACGATTTTTGATTGTTATCTTATTTAGCGTTTGGTAGTCAATGCACATTCTCCACGAGCCATCTTTCTTTCTCACCAAAACGATTGGTGACCCACATGGTGATGTGCTAGGCCTGATGAATCCCTTCTCGAGCAACTCCTGCACCTGCTTCTTGATTTCAACATTCTCTAAAGCAAACAACCTGTACATCCCAATGTTAGGCAATGGAACATCTTGCTGCAAAATAATATCATGTACTATTTCCTTTTTGGCTGGCAGACCTTTAGGTTCCTGAAACATGACATCATACTCTGAAACAATGTTTTCTGTATCAGCTTGCTTCTAAGCATTACAACCCTCAAATACATTGGTTTTATTAGGTTTCTTTTCCTTTACAACCATTAGTAAGAATTATTTGCATGAATTTATCATTCTTTTCATCTGCCCAAAATTTATGAGAGTATAATTATTCTTGAGCTTGTGAGCTCTTACAAAGTATTCGATTCCATCTTTAACAAGTAGATACTTGTTCTCGGCTCTATAGGAAATAGCCTTTCTATCATACAAGTAAGGACTTCCTAAAACAATTCCACATATATCCAAAGGAATTATGTTTAACTCAACCTCATCTACAAATGCTGACCCAAAAGAAAACTTGAGTTTGCACTGTCTAGTCACTTGTAGTTGTGCTTTATCATTAAACCATCCTAATGGGTATGGTTTCTTGTGAGGTGTAGTTGCCAATCCCAATTTCTTTACAATTGCTTCAGAAATCAAATTTACTTGTGAGACACTATCAAACAAAGTATCAATCTTTTGATGTTTGGAAATAACTCGAATATGAAAGAGCTCATGTCTTTTTCTCTCATGTTCTTCGTCAATAATAGTTTGAGCAAAATTACTAGTAGATGCTTCAGAATTCTTACCTTTTATACCTGTGGCTGCAATGATTGTTTCATCTCCCGAGTCTGACCCCAAATATTTATGAATAGCTGCAGTAGTCTTCTTCTTCTTGCCCTTGGACTTCTTAGGTCTCAGCTTTGGATGCAGAATCCAGCAATGCTCATCATCTTGCCCCACCTTTTTACAGTGAGTGCATGAAGCTTTGCTTTTTTGTGCAGTATTAGCCTTCCTTACTTTCCACTTTTGCTTTCTTTTCTCCTTGCTCTTGCTTGAAGTGGGTTGGGATGGTCCCCCAACTTCTGGATTTCCATTCTTTCCTCTAACTTCTAAATGAGTAGCTTGTACAGATACCTCATATATACTAGTGGGATTAAACATGAGGATGGTATGTCTCATGTAGCTATGTAGACCACCAATGTACTTCAAAAGAGTATCTGGTGAGTCTAATGAGATCCCTAGAATCAACACTCTCTTTCTAAATTCTTGAGTATACCCTTGCACACTTTTCCCTTTCAACTGCCGAAGAGTTTGCCAACTCATCATGGCTTGTTGCATGTAGGATAATGGATAGAATTGCTTCTTAATCGCGGAAACAAAGTCACTCCAAACAAAGATAGTCTTACCATGTCTCTTTATGTTAGCTTGGGTTCTACCTTCCCACCAAACCAAGGCAGTGCCTCCTAGGCGTAGGCTTGCCAGCTGAATTTTTCTCTTGTCTGAGTCGATGTTTTGCACTCTGCAATACACATCAATTTGTCTAATCTGATTATCCAACTTTTCAGCATTTAACTCTCCATCATATATAGGCAAATAACATTTAACATCTAGCTTAATCAAATATGCTTTCTTATTATGCATAGGGCTATTAGGAGGTGTGAGAAAGCTTTCCTCTTTCCATTTTCCTTTTGAGTGGTCATGGGAATGAGACTCATCTTCTTCTTTATCTTGTTTAGAACCTGATGAATCTTCATCCTTATGCTTTATAAAGTCCCTATACATTTCTTCTACCATAGACTTTATAGCTAAGAAACTCTCCATGAATTGAGGGTCCGGCCCCATAGAACCTTCCTCTGACATTGTCTTCGGAGGATAGGCTCTCCCAATTTCAGGATTAGTTTCGACCAACTCTCCTTCTCCTAATTTGAGCTTTGATCTAGTGAGAATTCAACAGCTAAACCAACACAAGCTTGTCTAACCTTACAACCTTGAGCTCTAATACCACTTGATCTGATATTCACCCTATGAGTGACATCAGTTAAAGATTTATTGTTTAAAGGTATTACAGACTCATGTGCTAGTGTGTGTGTGTTCTGTGTTATTTAAGCAATGGATCGATCAGCTTGCCAATACACAGACAATAAAATGGAAAGACAATGTTAGCATCTAAATCCGCCTTAGGCTGAAAGAAGGCAAAATTCAGGGTAACCACAAAGCACACTTAGTTTGGTAGCTAGCCCTACCAGAACAGGAGAGGGCTATCTCCGAGTCACACTCAGTGAATAGATAAATGAAAAGGCCTGAGATGACTTACAGTGAACTATTTCTCTTAGGCTAGTAAGTGAATATGGATACAAGAAGTGATTTTTATGAATGACTGTGTTTCTGGGATGGTATGGGACCAATGGACCTCAAATGAACAAAGAACTTAATACAAAGGCACAGATTACTTCATGAGGCAAGATAGGCAAAAAGCCTAGAAATTTAGTTTAAGATAGTGTGGAATGGAGAGATTGATTAAGAGGGTGAAAAGGACAACATGAATCCTTTCCAACAGAAGAATGAACACTGAACATGAAATTTTCCCACAAGCAGAGCAATAAAATTGAATTCTACCTTAGCTAACTTAGAAAATTTCACTGGAAATGAATATGAAATGAACTATAAAACATAACAAGATACATATGAAACATAAGAGACACATTTTCTACACTCACAACCACATGAATCTCATGAAACAGAGCCATTGCCTTTTATTAATCCTCTATAAAAATATACAATGCAGAAACAAAGTTTCATTCCCACAGTCTCCCAGAAGTTAAAAGCCAACCAACCCTTTGCAAATGGGTTGCATACAATATATAGAATGTGCCATGAAGATATAGAACGCCCAAGGGTTGGGGAGTTACTCAAATCTTCACAAAATGAAGGTGGAGAGCCAAACATCAGCTACAGGTGCAGCGCCACAAACATGACAAATGGCTTGAGTGGCCCTTTGCCTTCCTTTGCCACTTGGATAACTGCCAGTCTGGAGTGAAAATACTTTTAAAACTACCTTAGGTGCCAAAAAAATGAAGTGTAGATGAGGGGGCCCACTTATGAAAATTCGAGAAGCGAAATTTCGCGAAACAGAGGCATTTTGGGCCTTTTTTCCTATATGCGCCGCGCCCTTTTCTGTATGCATCGTGCCACTTTGAGGCCAGTTTTGAGGCACTTGTAGGAGTCCAAAATGTACCCAAGTGTGCTCGTTGGAAAGCCTGTCCTGTCTACTTTTCAACCCAAGTAGAAGTTTTTAATTTGGAACTCATTTTCCCTTCCAAATATTCATTCTCCAAAGACTGCTTCCTGTGTGTCAAAATAGGGGCAGTGAGGCCATTTTTTGGGTGTTTTTGACCTCCTGGAGACTCAAATCATGTCCAAATTTCTTGCTCGAGTGCCAGTAGTTGTGATTTTGCCTGCTAAATCCAAAAATGCAAACCATTTCTCATTTGGAGCTCCCAATCCTATGCGTCGCGCCGGTGGCGTGGCGCGTATAGAGAAAAAACCTGTGTTTGTGCCAAAAAATTTCCATGCGACCAAAATTGTCCCAAATTTCTTTGAAATTTGGGCTGAGGTTCTCTAAGAGGACTATGTGGGCCACAGAAGCTTCGCCAAGATTTGAAGGCGATCTTTGCTCTTTTGCCTCTTTTTTTTTCTCTGCTCAGTTGGCCTTCAAGCTCTTTTCGGGCTTTGCGCTCATGTTCTGTGCCCTGTAATGACAAGCCATCCTCCTCAATATGGTTTTGTCCCTATTGGCCTTCTCCAGCAGTCTCTCCAAGTGTAGATTGACCCGCTCTAACCAAGACTCATGGTCGTTATTGATCTCTTTCTCCAAGGTAGTGAGCTCGATCCTCCTCTGCTGGGCAGCTTGTCGATTTTCATGGATGCTTTGCAGCTCCATGATCGCCTGCTGGTCCTCAAGATGTTTGTTCCTCTGCTCCAGATACTTGATGACCCATCTGGCCCTCTCCATATTGAGTATCAAGTCTTGGATCTCCGAGTCCTGCTCCTGAATGGTCATCCTAAGTTTGGCATTTTCTGCCTCTGCCTCATCATCCTGAATGAGGATGACATCGGTCTCTTGCACACCTGATGGCCCCTCATCATGCACAGGATTCTTGCCCTTGTCCAGTACCTATGTAGTCGATGTCGGAAGTGAGGCCCCTTCCACCCTGGGTGGAGATAACACTCGCTTTGCTGCTACAAACAAGCGCCTACTGCCTCTCTTATATGTAACAAAACTGGCATGGTGGTGGTCTCATGGTGCTCATGCTAATGAGAAGGACCACCCAAATCCTGCTCTGGCTCTGATAGTACCTATGATGTGCTGAAGAAATAACGGGAAATGAAGTCCTCCCAAGCAACGCCCTGCAATGCCAACTAATGATCTACAAAAATCCGGATAAGAGCAAAGTGAAACACACTGTTAAGCTGCTGCTGGGGGGTCTTATGCAGCATGAAGGTGTTCATCCTCTCTATGTTCCTGCATATGAAAAATGGGAGGTTCATCATCCTCACCCTGGTGAAGTGAATGAGCAACCGGATGTGATAGGCATACAGTCGAGAGAACCTCCCCTCATAGCTGAAGTATTTCATGATCAATCTCATGAGTGGAGCATACTCATCTTTCAAGTATCTGAAGGGAAAGACTCTTGTGAGCTCATTCAAGAATTTGCCTTTGATGTAAGGCTCATAGTGTTGCCTATCCACCTTCTTCTTCTTATGCCACTGTTCTCCAACATTTGGTATACCTGTTGCCACTGATATAGCTTCAGGTGTCAATGTGAAAGTGACCCCGTCCAAGATAGCCTGACCTCCATGTAGATGAAGCACAAATAAATGGGCCAACTCATGATGAAATCTAACATTTGCCACCCTTTGACAAAATTCAAAACATGATAGGTGCCGAAAGCATGACATGGCAAGAGGGCATGCTTGTAACTCGGAGAGGGTAGTGGGTTCGTCCCTGACATGTTTGCCACTCTTGTGGTGTCTCCTGGGAGCCTGCTCTTCTGAGGATGAGTCACTCTGTGTCTCCATCTCATACTTAGACGAATGCTGTGATGTCATGACTGCAATGTGGACTGTGATTATGCTACCCTTTTGATGATGGTGTGAGGCTGGGTGCCTTTGTAATATCTGTTACCAAGGGGAACAATGAAACAGGGAGTGTTAGGAAGGGAGTGATGAAATGGGGATAGGGGTTATAGGGAGAAATTTGTTAGGGATATGGGAGGAGTTTTGGTATTTTGATGGGGTAGGGTTTGGGGTTTTGTGTTGACCAAATAGTGGAGGGATAGGGGAGAGGGTTTGGTAGTATTTTAGGGCAGGAATTTTAGGAAAAATGAGAGAGGGAGGACGGGAAAAGTGATAGGTGAGGGGAAAAGGTGAGTGGAGTGAAACCTTGGCACTAACAAGACATTTTAACAACCCTAGCCATCAATTTCTTGGTGATTTCTTATGGTCGATTTTGTACATTTTGGTGGCATTGAAACATCTACATAAACACCCTATCATTGACAAAATTTGATGAGCAAGTGATTTTAAAGAGCCTACCTCTCAATTTGATAGGCTTCACCAAAATTTGGGAGTGTTTGGGCACTTGTTTTGGCCCTTGTCTTTATGCGCCACCCGCAAAGCCCAGTGCGTCACGCCCTTAGAAAAATTGCACTATGGGTAGGTTGCGTGTGCGCCGCGCTCTTGGGTATATGCGTTGCGCCCTCTAAAGCCGCCTCCAACTCACTCAAAGGCTCACCAATGCACACTCACGCCTTTACAACGCTTCTCCAAGGCTTGTAATAGCACAATGCCTTTGGTTTTGAAAAAAAATTGTATATATAGCCTTGGAAGAGATGGGTTTAATTTTTGCCTCTTCAAAAACCCATTTTTCTAATGTTATGTTTTGCACTTTTTTCACTGACTTTAAAACACACTGATTTTTACTTTCCCTTTGAAATTTTAGCTCAAATTATGAAATTTTAGGCACTCTTTACAGGGATTGCATGACAAGACATTTGGCCACGGAAACCATGATTGCATCTAAAAAAATCAATTGGCGACTTTTTTGAAAATTTTGTCATAAATGACACTGTTTGACCTCTTCAAAACAGAGTTTTGAAGAAGAGTCGAAGTCTATCCACATGATGATGAAGCTCTCTGAACCATAACTGTGTAAGGGCCTCACTCTGGCCTGCATGGCTTTACTGGACATGTTCAAAGACCAAATTGATGAATTCCTAGACCTTGACCTCGAAATGACCTTTGTCCTTTGAAGGACCAGACCTTGACTGTCATGGACTTTGATGATTATTGACAAAAGACCTGAGCCAGCAGGAGCCAGAGATGAGGGGGAATGACTATCATGACTTTCTCCGTCAAATTATGGCATGCCCCTAGCGGAATGCAACTGGGAGAATGGAGCGGGACACCTAAACATGAAATGCATACAAAGTTTCGATCTCTGATGGAGGACTGACCAGACCGACTCTAACAGACAACAAAGAAACACAGTAAGCAAACATAAAGACACAAGAAATTTTAATAAGGAGTTCACCCTATTCTCCAGGGCTACATCTTCGGTCCAGCTTTTAGTGGTGGCCTTGTTTTATTGTGCCTTTAAGCAGAGAATTACAATACAGGGACTCAATGTGAGTTCTCCTGAAGCAGGTTTCGCTAGGCAGGGTGGTTCTTGGATTCCCCAAGCCACGGGAGTGCACAGACTCTTCTTCTTCCTACCCGCTCTATGACCTTCTGGTCTACAGTGGAAAGAGCCAAATGTGGTGCTCAGTCCGGACAGATTCCTCTATGGGGTGGCTTGAATCTCTCAAGCTCTCTAGTGCTCGATGCTGCCGCTGGTCAGCTCAACCCTCTGTCTCTTTCTGCTTTTGCTTTACTGCCTTCTTCTCTGGTTTCTTTCTCTCAGTGTTCAGTTCTCCTCTTAGGGTTCGCTCTGAATGACTCTCACTTGTGTATTCTGTCTTTGTTCATGGTTTTTATCCATTCGTTCCAATGTCTGTTTGGTTTCCCGTCCGCCTCTGTCGATTCACCTTCTGCAGCTGCGCTTGGAGTTCCCTGTTTGGCGTCATCATGAACGCTCATGGAGTGGCCACTTGTCCCCCTCTAAACGGTGCCAACATGCTTCGTCGGTTCGTTTCTTCAGTTACGTCATGGATGCGTTCCTCCTCCATTGTGGTGGTCAAATGGATTCCAAATCCTTCTAAAATGTGGCTCATTCTTTCGTCGATTCCGCTTCCCCCCCTCGGGCTTGCTTTCAGTCGTCTGATCTGGGGCCTCCAGATCTGACGCCATACGCACGTCCCGTGCAGTTGACTTTCTCGACCGATAGCGCACAATCAACGACAGTTTTCTCTCACCTTCGCTTACCACGCGTCAATCGATGTATGGAATCACCCCACTCTCTTCCAAAACCTCTTACCGCTTGTGGGCACCTCGATCAACACCGTCGGTTTTCCAGAGCACAGGTCCTGCCTTTGTACGTTAGCGCTTTTCGCTTTTCTGCCCGCGGTTCTCCGGTTCCCCCACGCGACCGAGTTCTCGGGCCTTTCCTTCATTATCACCCTGTTCGCCCAGCTTAGCGCGATTAATCAAAAACCTCCTTATTTTCCCAATCCGGGCCTCCCAGGGGCTACTTTGAACTCCCGTGTAGTCTCCATGGGCCTCAGTCAGCGCGCTTTGACCGAGGTCCTCGTCGTTCCACGCTGGCTACCATTGCCACTGGTTCAGAGTGTTTTTGATTGCTGTTTTGGAATTTTTAGAGATTTGTCCCGACCTGATACAGTCATGGTTGTTTGACAGTTCTTGATGGATCCAATTCGGATCAGGTAAAAAGGTAAACTACTAATTTCAAAATACTTTTGGTTGTGAAGCATTTGTCCATATTGATGGAGAAAATGGAAGAAAGCTTGAGGCAAAATCCAATAAGTGTACCTTTATGATATCAAGTTAATAATTTTGGGCATCACTCATGGGATTATGAAAATCACAAAACCACTAGTAGAGATGTGGCATTCGCTGAGAAGGTCATGTACGAAGGTCAATTATAGAAAAATAAATAGTAAAAGAAAAACATAGAATACACAATGCTTAATGTAATCACAAAAAAAATGAATTCCAAAGGTGCCAAAAAATCAAAATGTTCAATAACAACAACAACAATAGGTACCTCACACTCATACAAGTATCGTTACAAGGTCAACCCGGTTAAGTAGACCCCTTAAGGATACTCTCCTTTGTTTTATTATGTATTGTTGATTGATTCTTGTAAACCAGAAAGACATGAAGAAGTAATGCATGTAGAAACTAAGTTGAAGGAAGAAGACAGAGGAAAAAATAAGTATAAGGCCAAAATTATTGTAAAAAGGCTTGCACATAAGAAAGATATATATTTTGATGAAATATTTTCTCCTATTGTGAAAATGACTTCAATTATAACTATTTTTGAGTTTTGTGACAGTAGAAGAATTACATCTTGAGTAGGTGGAGTTAAAAGACAACTTTTCTCCATGGGGAATTGGAGAAATATATTTATATGCAATAGCCACAAGGATACGAGGTCAAAGTGAAGGAATATCTAGTTTGCAAACTAAAGAAAAGCAGTATGGTTTAGAACAAGCTCCAAGGCAGTGGTATTTGAAATTTGATAGGTTTATGACAAAACAAGAATATATAGATGTCAATCCAACCACTATGTTTATTTTAATAAACTATACAATGATAGCTATATTATATTTTTATTGTTGTAAATGACATGTTTGTTGTGGGTCTAACATGCATAATATAAATCCACTCAAAAGAAAACTAGCTAATTCATTGCCACAAAGGATTTGGGTGTTGCAAAGCAAACCCTTGGGGTGAGAATACAAGAGATAAGAAAATAATAAATTAGCATTGTCTCATAGTGAGTACATAGAAAAAGGTGTTGGAAATATTTAAAATGAGAGATGTAAAACTAGATAATACACCTTTGTTTTGCCATTTCACATTGATTAAGGAAATGTTTCACAAGACAAAAGAGGAGATAGACTACATGTCCAAGGTTCCATATTCATTAGTGGTTGATAGCTTGATGTATGCAATGGTGTGCACAAGGCATGATATTGCACATGCAATGGGAGTTGTGAGAAGGTATATGAACAATCTAGGTAGAGAGAATTGGAAGATGCTAAGGTTAATTCTTAGGTATTTGAGAGGTTCTACTACTCATGAGTTATGCTTTGGATGTTCAAACATTGTTTTGCAGGGATATGTTGACTCAAATATGGTAGGTGATATAGATAGCAGAAGGAGCACTGCATGGTATGTTTGTATTTTAAGTGGAAAAACAATAAGTTGGATTTCAAAATTGCAAAGGGTTATTGCACTTTCAACAACATAAGAAAAGTATGTTGTTGCTACGAAGGCTAGTAAATAGATGATTTGGTTACACGGGTTCATGGAGGAACTAGGAAAGAAGTAGGAGAATAGTAGGTTGTGTAGTGATAGCAAGACTGCCATTCATCTTGCAAAAAACATAGTCTTTCATTCTAAGACTAAGCATATACAACTTAGGTACCATTTCATATGATTAATTTTGGAAGCAGGGCAGTTGAAATTGAAAAAGCTACATGATATTCAAAACCTTGCGAACATGTTAACAAAGGTAATAGCCAAGGCAAAACTGAGTTTCTACTTAGTTTCAATTGGTCTTGAAGCATGATGATGAAGATGATGAAATAACCAAGTTCAAGTTTGAAGCATCGTCTAATAGGTACAATAGTAGTAGAATTGTCGTAATGAGTCCCCAAGTGGGAGATTTTTGGTTGTGGAGTCTGATTATCTTCTTGATTCAAGGTCTTATTTTTGCTATGTTTGAACCCCATTATTAATTGGTCGTGTAGCGATGTTTTCCGACATATCATTATCGTTAAGGAATTTGGTGAGGGGAGACAACAATTTTTTGGAGCCCCTCTAGTGGGCGTTCAAGGGCAGCAGAGAGAAATTTTTGGAAAAACTGCCTTGTAAAATATTGTAATTTCATAGTTAATCTAGACCATTCATCACCAAGTCACATATTTGACAATAGATGTTATGTTACGGTTTTCTGCCCAAAAGAAAACCTCCTTTTTATGAGGGAATTGTATTGTGGCTATGATGCAGTGCATCTAACCTAGGTTTGAATGTTTACAAAATGAGTTAGTTTAGAATTATTGTAAATAGGAGAAGGTTCGAGAGTATTCTGGAAGAGTTGAGAGATTTGAGGGTGAGTTAGCATTATCTAGGGATAAGGGATTAGGTGAGAGTTTTTATGGATCATAAAAGATATTGTGGAAGTTTTTTCAGGATTTAGAACCTACTTTGGGTTCAGATTCACTTGTATAAATCTAGGTGAGCCCATGATGCATGTAAATAGGTGTGAGAGTGATGAATGAGAGGTCGATAATTAAGGCAATAGTTCTCTTGTAAATATTTTATTTATTAATGAATTATTTCTTAGATTTTATATGCATACCCATTGTGTGGATTTCAGTTTTATGTTATGTGTGAATTTTTAAATTGCAAGCCCGGTAACCTATGGCATCATTTTGGTATCAGAGCATGGCATTTGTGAAATTTGTGAGAACATTGTGTGGAGTAATTGTTCAACAACGATGTATGCGAAGATGCATGCTTAGAAGAGTTGAGTTGTGTATAGTGCAAATTAGTGGAAGAATTTGGACCGAGTTGTTGCAGTTGAAAGTTGAGTGCACTCATAAAGCCATACATATTCCAAGCTCCTCGCTACCTTTTCTTTCAGGAACCCGGAAGAGGCAGATCATGGTGTAATAAAAATGGTAAGAAATATAAATACGGTTTTCTCTACAGGTAGATTGTCCGCAGCAGAAGATGATAAGGACAATGGGTGTAATTTGTCAATTGGAACTGCAACTTGTTGTCACAGTAGGGATGGAACACTGTGAGGAGAGCTCGAGGAGGTCTTGAATGTGGGATTTATCGACTGAATCCAATCCAAATTTGCAAGTCCTGCCTTATTGACAAAAGAGCATTCAAATTTGCAGCCAAGGGCTACGCGGTTCAATAGAATTGTAAAATCCTCGCAGGCTTTCAGATGTTTCGACTATTCATTTAGCACAAAGCAAGTAATTGTCATCCAGTCTATTCGATGGGATTCCGCCGCGTGATCCATTCTTCTCGGTTGTGATTATTGAGATGGAGTGAGTTGATCTGATCTCTGCCCGTGTGCCTCCACACTTTGCTGTTGTTAACGGTTGACGGTAGTATTTTTAATTCCTGTGTTTTAATACGTGGTTTTGTTGTGTGGATAAAAGTGTGGACATATCTTTGTGCGGAGTGACTTGTTACGTGGAGCTGTGCCGAGGAAAGTGCAAAGGTGTTGTGCTGTGTGGAGAAGTTGAGAAGCCTGCAGAGGTTTGTCTCTATGAATGTCTGGTGGAGCTGGCATAAAAAAAGGTGTTGTGTATGTCCTGCTGCAGTCAGCTGGTCTACTATTGTGGTGTCATTGATTGCTGGACATCGTGTTTATAATAGACCCTGGAATATGTCGTTAATCGTTATAAAGACCACTGAAAATGATGTTTAAGGAAACGTATATTTGTGGTATCCCGTGGAGTTTGTAGTTGCATGGAGATTAAACTAGTCCACACCGTGCATAAACTTTGTTAAACTAGAAAGGAGATCAAGCTTCCAACAATTTGGTGAAAGGTATTGAATAAGTTTTCTAACATATTTTTTTTACATGTGACATATAAACACAATTATCTAAAATTCTCCACATTATGTAAACGTATGAAAATTGGGTTGTATGAGAAAGAATGAACGAGACTTAATGGAAGCTATGGTAAAGTTAATAATGAGTGCTTGAGTGGAATAACATTAAGGTGAGGTGATAATAATGAGTGCTTGAGTGGAATAACATTAAGGTGAGGTGATATTATATATGTTTGAGAGAGTTAATAGAATGTCATAGTTTGAGAGAGTAGAATAATTCAGTCATATGTGAGTTTATGGTGTTAAGGTTAAAAGTTCATGTTAGGTAAATAATTACAATATTAATGTATTAAGGGTGGATGTCAAAGGTCAATGAAGAAATTTGTAAATTGTATAGTTGGAGTCAAGTCACGAATGAATTAAAGTTAGAATCAAAGTCCACCATTAATTATTGTAATTATTATAATGAAGTCTGCATTTTCGATTGTACACAACACTCAAGGTCCATTGTTGTAAAGAGTTGATGCCAAATTAGAAGTCTGGAGTTAAAGAGTCATAAGTCAAGTCAAAAGTGTGTTTAATCTCGAGTCATTGAATGTAATGGGTGCATGATCGGTAGAGCTCGATACCCAAAACTCTGGTCAATCTTCTTTGTAGTTATTTGTAGCAAAAAAAGCAGAGTACAAAAGAGCTTTTGCAAGGGAAGAATGAGATGAAGATGACTATCGATATTCATTTGCAGAATTCAAAGAAAATCCACAGTGATTCCATAGTAGTTGGCGTAAGTGATGAAGAATTCGAGAAAGAGATTGTTGAGTTGAAGGCACGACTTGATGTATTCATAGAGCTACTACAAAATCAAAAACATGGATGGATAATAAAGAATACGACTAGATGTCCTATTAATCAATTGATTGCAAGAAGACAAAAGCACAAGTTGAAATTTTTGTTAAGGCAAGAGGAAAAACTCCAGATAACTGAGATGAATGTATGCATTTGCGAACCAGAACAAGGACCGATGCTTCGTGAGGATGATGATGATGCTGAAAGAGATTGTTGATTTGAAGGCATGACTTGATGTATTGATAGAGATACTACAAAATCAAAAACATGGATGGATAATAAAGAATACAACTAGATGGCCTATTAATCAATTGATTGAAAGAAGACAGAAGCACAAGTTGAAATTTTTGTTAAGGCAAGAGGAAAAACTCCAGATAATCGAGATGAATGTATGCATTTGTGAACCAGAACAAGGACTGATGCTTCGTGAGGACGATGATGATGTTGAAATGAAATATGTTAATATGAACGTGGATTTGATTCCCACATATGGCGCTACAAGTTGTTTAGAAGATTCACATAGGATGACTGAATCGTTGATGGAAGGTAACAATTATGTTGGTTTCAAATCTGATAATTGGTGCATGGATGCAGGATGTGTTGCAGATGGTGGACATGGCATTAATTTTGTTCCATGTAGGGACGAAGACCAATATTTTGAACTGAAAGTGACCATAAAATGCTAATGAAATGTGAGGAAGAATTACAATTGCTAGAAAAGATGTTGATGGACCCTGAATCCAATCAAGTTGCAGATAAAGAAGAGAAATGTTCAAGAAGAAAAAATATGAGACCTGAGATAAAATATAATTTTCAATTTGATGTTAAAGATGCTAAATTGATTTTCCAAACTAGTAGCAGTAAAATTCAATCATAAACTAAATTGGATGATGAGATTGAATAATTAAGAAAATTGATGTAAAAATTGCATAAACCAAGATATTGCCAGATAAGGCAAAAATACAACAACAAGATGCATTTGACTGCTCAAGTATACATCAACAAAGAAGGAGGAGAATTACAACATAAAGTTTGGAAGCCTGGAAGACAAAAAAAGACAATAACAGAATGGAAACAATATGACAAAGTAGTTGATCAACGAAAAACTAAAGTTTGGGATTGAGGAGGAGTTTATCCAACTTATAAAAACATATGGTCGACAGACCATGATTTTATTTTACCTAGGGAGTATGATGCAGATGCATCTAACCCAGGGTTGAATGTTTACTAAAGGAGTTAGTTTCCTTAGTTATGATTTAATTATTTAATGTATTTCCTATAGTTTTAGGAGAAAATGGGAATTATTGTAAATAGGAGAAGATTCAAGAGTATTTTGGAAGAGTTGAGAGATTTGAGGGTTAGTTAGACATTATCTAGGGATAAGGGATTAGGTGAGAGTTTTAATGGATCATGAGAGATATTGTGGGAATTTGTTTAGGATCTAGAACCTACTTTGGGTTTAGATCCACTTGTATAAATCTAGGCGAGCCCATAAGGCATGTAAGTAGGTGTGAGAGTGAGGAATCAGA
Organism: Pinus taeda; assembly: GCA_000404065.3. Taxonomy (NCBI): domain Eukaryota; kingdom Viridiplantae; phylum Streptophyta; class Pinopsida; order Pinales; family Pinaceae; genus Pinus; species Pinus taeda. The sequence continues at coordinate 6,101 of APFE031013035.1, read as the reverse complement.
GGGAAATGATTAGGCCCATAGTTCTCTTGTAAATATTTTATTTATTAATGAATTATTTCTCAGATTTTATGTGCATACCCATTGTGCGGATTTCAATTTTATGTTATGTGTGAAATTTTAAGTTATAGGCCCTCTAGCCTGTGCCATCAGGCTATGTATTATCGAGAGAGCATTGTAATTGAGAGAGAGTAGATTGTGAGAAAGAGAAGAGGAGGTTGCAGTGGATGTGTTGCATGTTGTATCCCTTCATTTTTTTGGATGGAATAGAAGGAAAGACTTATTAGTTCTCCGTCGACGTAGACCAAATTGAGTGACACATATATATTAGTGTCTCCTTCATACTTTTTTTCCCCTTGGAAAAATAGTAATTTTATTCATGAGACAAAATTACATGTTGTAGATGCTAAAAAGCATATGCATATGATATGTTCATGTTTTCACGGAAAACATAAAAAAAAAGTACAACTAACCTATTCTTTTCTCCCTTTCTTTTTTTCCACTTTTTGCCAACCTCCAGTGTTGGGAGTGGATGTTACAATAGCCAGATGATTTTCATTTGTATTTATTGGAAATTCTTTTTCAGAGTCAGATCCTTTTGATCCATGAGTTCGTTTGCTGCCACTTACTTTCATTCCTATTAGTTGGGGTTCTTGTTGTTGCACAGGGTTGCTGGGCCATAAGTTGTAGGGGTTGGTGGGATCTTTCTCCTCCTTTCTTGTGTTGTTCTAGACCTTTTGAACATCCATTTTTGCTTTATTTTCTGTTGTTTCTGCTTTTCTTGCCACTTCTTCCAAGGGGTCTATATATTGCCAACCATTTGGCTTTTTCTGTTGCTTCTTGTTCCATTTGGGGTTTTTTCCCCTTGTAGATAGGCACCATGGAGGGGTCCTGTTTGTAAGCATCCAAAAAATCAGAAAGTTGTATTTTCATATTCTAGTAGTTGAGTCTGTATTATTGAAATTCAATGTAATGCAGTATGGTAGTCCCTAACTAAGATCTATTCAATGCATATCCTGGCAAATGTAAATATTCCCTTTGTAAGTCTGTCCTCGTCAGCCTTTGGGAACTTCCCTAGGGAGTTCCCTATGGCTATTAAAACATTAGGATGCCAGAAGTGTAATGGGAGGTTGTGTAGCCTGACCTAAACTGGCATTTTTGATACTATCATTGTGTTGGTGTCAAATTCTGGGAACCAAGGGGTCATGAAGAGTCGTGCATTGCCCTAGAACCATGGTCCCTTATTGAGGATATGTTCCTTTTCTTATATTGTTGTGAATCTGACTATAAAAAACCCTATAGGGCCTAAGTATATTTCACAATTTGGTGACCATGCAATAAATATCCATTGATGCAAAACATTAGATTTTGGCTAGAAACCATTAAATCTGCATATAATTGCTTTGGAATAGAGATCTGTGTACAAATCCTTTACCTCAGGCATTGAGATGGTAAGAGCAGGAGTCTCAGATTTTTGTTCCACGATGTAGGGCCCTAGTAGCTCAAGCATTGTTGCTGGTTTGGTTTGTGATATTTCCTTACCTTAGACTACATATTTAAAAGATCCAGTGCTCTTTGAGCTGGTTCCAGAGCATCCTTCCCGCAGACGCAAGTTGATTATGATGATCGAGTCTGTGGCAATGCCATAATCCTGAAGTGTGTGGTTATCCTGTAGACTATGTCCTGAGTAGATCAAATTTTGTCTGCATGATGGTATACCAAGGTGAGTCTAGATTAGATACCTTAAGTCTTTGATCCTCTTCCCCTTCCAGATCCTCTAGCAAACATGCCTACCTTCCAGCATTTTGATGAAACTTTGTATCAATTCTGCTTCAATAGCATGTAGGTCTGTCTGTGTATGGACTCAATCTGTTGCCAATGCTCCCAGATCTATACATATTGGTGCTCTTTCTAGTTCTTGCTTTGCCAAATCTAGGCTATCTGTTGGATATGTGCATATCAGTGCTCTGTCTGGTTCTTGCTTTGGCATATCTGAGCTAGCGTGCCTAGCTTTGCCCTTTGTCAGAAGCCCACCTGTGAATTCTAGGAGACCTCCTGGATAGGGCTCTGCCCATCCCAATGCTCTGCCTATGTAAATCTTATCATCAGCGAATCCTATTCACGGTTTGGCAACCAATCTAGCTCTCTGTTACGCATGGTTGTTTCCATATCAGTAATGGGAAGGGGCTTTGTCGGACATAGGGGTGATAGTTCTGTGTACAGAGTGCCCAAACGAATACCCCAGACACGCTTTTGTGTTGCCTAGTACAACAAAAAGGATTTTACTTTACCCTTTGTCTTAGAGTCGACGAGCCAGTAGAGGACAGTAAGAAGATGATTGTAGTTGACCGGATCTGGCCAGTACATGGGCTGATCTACCCTTTGGCTGCCGATATTAAAGATCCCCTATTCTGATCTATAAAAATCTCTTTGTTTCAGAAAGGGACAGGTCATCCATGTCCATTGTGGAAGTCGATCTGCATCTAGGGGTTTGTGCTCCAGTTCACGATGCAGCTAGCTAATTGCTTGCTTTACTGAGTCGTCATGCACCTCTTCCGACATCGTGCAAACTCCATTAATGCCGAGATCAGTGGTCGACAAAGCAACATCAGTGCTAAGAACATTCTCAGGAACCCTATCAATGCTCAGATCTCCAGGTTTTTGTGTCTGCCGCACCATCTTCATTGATACTACCCAGACCCAAAATCCATCTAAGAAAGGTCCGTGGGTGCTTTGAAGGGCTTCTTCTGGAACAATGCTAACCCAATACAAATGGTCAGTTGAAAAAATAGATCTTTCGCCTTTCCTGATCTCTTTTGGGGGTTCGATGAGGCCTTTCATTCGTTTCCGAGGAGAGATCCGAAGGAACGAGCCTATCCCAGCTGCTAGGATATATAGGGCTGGACTTTGGCCGTAGGTAAGGTTGCCGAGGGTTGTAGCGTTGAGATCAACCAGTGTGACAGCGCCAAACTCAGCTTCAGAGAGATGAAAAACCCTAGCTTCCTGCACCATTAGGAAAATGATCTATTTCGTGTCTCCTTCGAACTATTTCATGTTTTGTTTTATTTTCACATTCATTTTGTTTTTTGTTTCTCTCTGAATTTATTCCTAACAATTCTTCCCATTGCTATTGGTAAGCCATTAGAATTGACATTTCTAAATTTTTGTAGATGTTGACGAATTCTTTTATAGCCTCTCATTGGACTACATCATTACTTCTCTAATTTGGAAATTGGACATGTTTTTCTTATGGTCTTGAAAGATGTTTGTGTAGGGGTTGGCCTCAGGTTATATCCATAAGGGTGCAATTAACTTCTCAATTTTATACGGTTCCATTTCATGAGACATTTTGAGTTCATTTTCCAAGATAGATTGAAAAGTTCTAAAGTTGATACCCCCAACATAATGTTTTAAATTCAATATGGTGTTAATTGGCATCAAATAATTGTGCATAAATAATTCACACAATAAATTCCTTCTTTTAAGAATACTGGAAAAATATAATGAAATAAAACACCCTGCTATAGGCTATTTATCTATGACCAAATTTAAAGGTAAATGTTTAATTTAAAAGCTTTCCCATTTTTCTTTTAAATATAAGGTATTATCAATGATGATGGGTGATATAGTACCAATTATGTAGCTAATTCCCTTTGTCAGGCCAGGAGTAACTCCATTAAAACTGATTCATTTATTCCATTAAGAAGCTATCTATTATATACATGAATGTGATCGTTCAGTTCATCTTCTTGATGACTGTTCACATTCAATTCTCCCAATCGCTGAGGATTAGGTGTCAACATTCCCCACCTTAATCTGAAGGGATGTTGGCGAGTCCAAGCATCGTTCTGAATCTTTCAAGCTTTTCTCTTCCAAGCGCTTTGGTGAAGATGTCTGCAATTTGCTCATTTGTGGAGCAATGACAGAGATGGATTGTTTTGGCCTCAACATGATGTCGGATCAGATGATATTTAGTATTGATGTGCTTTGTACGATCATGGAACTTTGGGTTCTTGGCCAACTTTATTGCAGAGGTGTTGTCAATCATGAATGGAGTTGATTGTACTTGTTTTACCTGCAAATCTTCAAGAATTTTTCTGAGCCACACAATTTCTTTCGTTGCTTCAGCTACTGCCACGTATTCTGCTTCTGTTGTGGAATCTGATGGAACTGATTGTTTGCGTGATCTCCAAGAGACAACTCCTCATCCAAGACTCATAGCATATCTTGAAGTAGATACTCCAGTTTTTTTGTCTCCATCGAAGTCTGAATCAGAGTATCCAATCAAGCTGAAGTCGTCCACCTGTGTATACTTGATTCCAAGGTCTTGAGTTCCCTTCAAGTACCTTAGAACTCTTTTTGTAGCAAACCAATGTCCCTCACAAGGCTTTTGCATAAACCTGGAGAGGATTCCAACAACAAATGAAATGTCTGGTCTGGTAGTAGTGAGGTAGATGACTTCCTACACGCCTTTTATACTTTGTTGCATCCTCAAATTCCTTTCCTTCAATAGATGTGAGCTTTAAGTTTTTCTCCATTGGAGTAGAAAGAGGATTGCACTCTGTCATGCCAAATCTGTTTAACAAATCTCCAATGTATTTCTTTTGAGAAATAAATATGGATTTTGGATGTTGGGTTAGTTCAATGCCAATATAGTAGTGAACATAGCCGAAATCAGCCATTTCAAAACTTTTTTCCAATTCTTTCTTTATGGATGCAATATAGCTTTCATTATTCCCTGTCATTAAAATATCATCTACATATACCACAAGATATACAACTATTTTGCCAACTTTCTTGACAAATAAAGTTGCATCATCAAGATCAAAATGATTGAAGTTGAGTTTCAGAAGATGCTCAGTTAGAGTTTCATACCAAGCTCGTGGTGCTTGTTTGAGGTCATACAAGGACTTCACAAGTTTGCATACTTTATGTTCATGTCCTTTCACAGCAAATCCTTCAGGTTGGGACATAAAAGCATTCTCTTTTAGATCTCCATTCAAGAATGTAGTTTTTACATCCATTTGATGGACTTTCCAACCGTTCTGAGCTACTAGTGCAAAGAGTGTCCGGATGGTGGCCCATTTTGCTATGGGAGCAAAGGTTTCCTCATAATCGACCCCTTCCTTCTGTGCAAAACCTTTTGCCACAAGCCTAGCTTTGTGCTTGTCAAGTGAGCCATCAGCTTTGTACT